>QEOT01006408.1:82351-95822 GCA_003123785.1 Pterocarya stenoptera | reverse complement strand
GCATGTTCACGAACTGACCCATTTTTATGTTTTATCGACGATAAGGTACACGATGGTTATCTGATGGCAATGGCTTTTTCTTCGTGTTAGATAAACTTTAAGGTAGAAATAATGAGAAATACTTCTTGCACCCGGGAGGGGTACACCCCGCTTACCGAGGTGTCCACGTCAGCGTTATTGAAACGGTGAGTTCGCACGTCCATCCTTTTTGTTTTGATTTTCTTCGTTTTTCACTATCAGCCCCCTTTTCGATTTTCTTTATTCTTCCCAATTCCTGAAGGAGCAAACCCACCAAGTCGAAATCCTCACCATCAGATCCGAACCTTTTGCCTGGAGATTCTTCCAGAGGTTAGAGACCGATTCGATGAAAAATGTGGCGCGATACGGCCCGGTCTTGTCGAACCCAGAAGAGGATTTTCCTTAATCTTTCGGGTCGAAGCAATATACGGGTAAGACCGACATGGACTCGTTGTTCGCGGTGTTGAGGCATTCGTTGTCATGGACGTGAAGATCATTACAGAACCAAACGATGGCCGCTCGTCGAAGTCCAGCTCCATTGGAAGGGTCTAAGGGGCGGCAAGGACCAAGAGAGAGAGGGTTTTGGAGAGGATTGGCTTAGACCGTGGACTTGAATGAGAGTCTGGAGGGAGAGGGAGAGTTGGTGGTGGCGGTGAGAGAGAGGTGGGAAAGGGAGGAGGCTTGGGTAGGAACCTTGACCTTGCTTGGTCGGTGGGAAACAATGAGTAAATTTTGGATTAAAGAGAGAACGGTGTTGGGAGGATTTTATTGAGAGAAAGAGATAGTGACGCAATGGCAAATGGCGCTAAAGTGGTCTGGTCTTTGGAGGGTACAATGGCCAGTGGGTTTTGTTCTTCAGAGGATTTCATTTTTGGATTTTCATGGATTTGGGTATTGGGATCTATTGGAGAAGACAGCTTAGCTTGCAGAAGACAGCTTTGCTCTTCTTCTTTTTTTTTTTAATTAAAATAATAATATAAAAGACACGTGGTCACACGGTTCTGCAACAGGTACCCAAAGCCGGGTACCTGTAGCAAAATTGATAAATAATATAAACCCGTATAACAACGCCATTTACCACCATTACAAAATCGTCATTATGCTTTAGCAACGATTTTTTTTTTTTGCGAAAAAAAAAACTCTAATTTTTTTAATACAATTATGGCTCCGATTGGTCTCGGAAAGTTGCATACATACTCTGAAGTCAAGATAGTACTATAAGAAGCTCCCGAATGAAAAATTGCAACCTCATAAATTTGTAATTTTGCATTCAATTGATTTATTTACGAAGCAAGGGCAAAATGATAAAAATATGTTCGACTCTAGAGTGGGGCATACATACCATAAGGTCATAGAGGCACCATAAGAAGCCCCCGATCGAAAAACTCCAACTTCATAAATTTACAACTTTACACTCAATTGATTTACTTACTAATTAAGGATAAAGTGATTACCGGCTCCGATTGGCCTGAACATGCGGCATACATACCATTCCACAAATACATATCACCTAAATTAAAGAAAATCAACCAATCACAATATTGAGTGTTGGACCAATAATCAGCAGGCCCAATAGTTTTCCGAACTACAGCTCATAAAAAGAAAGGTGTAAGCCCAATTAGCAACCCAATTAGTACGGTCCATTTGGTTTATTTGTTACATGCCTTGTGGAAAGATAAAAAAGGACCCATGACCGTTAGTTGGGCGACAGAGATGCACGAACACACGACGTACTAAGGGAATGGGAAACCGTTAGACAGGTGTAAATACAAAGAAAAGAGCACAAATATTTATTTGAAGGAAATTGACTTATATTAGAACAGAAAGTAAGTTAATACTTGTTTAAGAAGTAAGGTATTACATGACAGATCAAACACAAACGGCCATTGCAAAGAAACTACTCTTGTCACAATGATGTATGCATTATATATGTAGTATGCTGGGTTTGGAGCCCTACATTGCCAAATAGAACGATTGGCTCCAACAATAATTTACAAAATCATATTTTTCTAATACGGTGTGAATAAGCCATGCTCACAATGCAAAAAACTACGATCTCACTTTCGCAAGCCGTGCTCTCAACTCTTCCAGCTCTTCCTCATCGTCTGCACCTTCTGCAATAGCCTCTTCCTGGGTAATCATCAGATCAAAGAAAGAATTAGTTCCATCATTTCTTGAAGAAAACATCATGAGGAGATATAAAAGGGAGTAAAGTTCTACTCACTTCTTGAGAAGTGCTTGCTCTCTGGGCCGGTAACTCTATCCTTTCCTTCCTGGCAGCTTCTGGAAGCTGAGCAGCCGTCTCACCAGCTATTTCAGTCAGGACTTTGTCAACTTCTTCTTCAGTTTCTTCCTCTATATCTTCCGAATCCAATGCCGAGTCAACAGCATCAGTCACGAATTCTTCAATTACCCCTGCCTGAATTGAAAATAAGTGTTACAACTAGAGAGCCCAAGGAAGCAAGAACCTATATCAAAACTTATTACTTTAGAAACAAACCTAAAAATTAGTGCTTAACAGCTTATATTCTGAAACCTTAGCATCAAGAAGGGTCTCTTTCTGCTTAGACAACTAGTTTACAAATTAGATCTCTGGGAAGAAAGATGCTAACAGTCAATTTGTGCAGAATAAAAAACATCAGTTTAACCCCAATGGGTACTAAACAGATCACAGACGCACTCACAGACATGCAAACATGCCATTCAAATCTCTCCCACAGGAAAGTAGATTGGTGATATGCTGAAATAATTAATACCAAAAGAATATAACAAGATGCAAAAACTTAGTTCACTTTCTAACTATAAAGAAAATATTACCTTGATAATTTCTTTGCTAAATTCTTGCATTGTGACTGCCATTTCCGGAGCTTTCATGAGGTTATTCACAAGTTTCATGACCTCTGCACTCTTGGACAAATGACCCACAGTACGGGCAATTGCTGCAAGTTTCAGAACATACTAGTTAAGTTGAGTTGACAGTAAAATAAGAGGATTGTTAAGTAATAGTTAAATGAGGTAGCATGTTATTTTACTCAAGGTGATATGCATATTTTGCTTCAAGACTAAATAATGTTCAGATATGTCAAGCATCATACCGACACTTTCTCCAAGATGCATTGAGATTGAGTTCAGTTGGGCCTTATTCTCATGAAGGCGATTCACAGTCTTTCTTGACATCACAATTTCCTTCGCAAGTGTCTGACATATGATTCGCGTAAGGATTGGAACATAGAACACGAGGAGGAGATGATAGCTTTATTATAACAACGCAACACTAGACATCTAATCCAATGTAAGAAGCAGATCCAAGTATCCTATGTGGCTAAGCCTATGCTCAGATGCAGATACACGTGTGATGGTTTACCTTAGACAAAAATGCAAGGGCGCCATGATGCTCCATCTGTCCTTTAAATCACTCTTGTAATAAACTCAGTATTTTATATTGAAGATGTTATTTGATATTACAATTCGAAAGAGGCTAGATTTCTTGATTGAACCTTAATTAGTGAAGCCTTATTAGCACAAGGATAATCATTTCCAAACTCAAATGGGATAAGAAAAAGATTCTAAAAACTGAAAACTGAAAGACATAAATCTGGTGGCATTCTAAACCAGATAAGTGTCCTAGGCTACACAATACACTTACATTACCAAGATACACCCTCGCCCAATTAATTAACTGCATTTCTTCTCAATTGCATAACCTGTTCATGACCCACATATAGTTCAAAGAATGTGACTCTAGGAACCTTATGAACTAAGGGCCAACCTTTGTATTTTTAAATTTCTAAGGTCCTACCTAATGAGCCCCCAAAATCACTAATGTAAAGGTCATCACGCATATGAATCCAGGAATGTTCAAACAAGATCCCAACCTTTTCCATAAATGATGTCAAGTATAAAACAGGACATGAAAAGTTTTAACAAAGAAACACTATATTTAACAAGTACATTAATAATCAAACCGTACTGGAAAAATAAATTGGTGATACCTTTGCTGAGCCCATGTCATTTCTCTTGGCAGCTTCTCTAATTGCTTTATGCACGCTCTTTTCCTCCCTCTGAACATCTAAACAAACCCATGTTTTTCTTAGAGGAAATTCATCATCAAAACAATAATTCAGACAACCCATCGATTAGAATTTCCTTGAAAACCTGAAAAAAAATAGTATTTAGAAACATGCCTCTGATTTGGCGCTCGATATTGCGGCACTCTTGGCGTAGCCGTCGCTGCCAATCTCTCAGTTGCTCTTGCGGGCTTGGTTTGGGCTTCAACATGCCCTTAAGCTTGTCCATTTTCTTCGGACGTTCTACCAAGAAAACAAGGGAATAAAATTCCGAGAGAGAGAGAAAAAAAAAATTCAGAAGATGATGATAGTCTGCTTAGGATCAAAGCATCTTCTTTATTTCAATTTTTTGTCTTCCCGGATAAAGTAGCCATCTCCGTTATGCGTTTAGCCAGGGGTGGCTGACTGGCTGTGCTGATATAAGATGTTTGTTTGACTTAGCTACGAAGGAGCTACGCCGTTTTACCACTTTGCAAATTAGAACCTCGTCTCCTTTCTGGGTATCAATTTCTTGGAAGAGCAAAAGATGAATTTTCTAAATTTTATCATTTTTAAAATATTAAATAATTTAATTAATATTTTTTTAGAAAAATATTTTAATTAATATTATAAATTTTAATATGACTAGACATATGAAAATATGGATAATATAGCACTCCCGTTATCATGGAATTCAAATTACTTATATAAATATTAAATTTTAATAACAGATACGGTAAAAAGATCGGGTGCAAAAAAAAAAAGCTAAAAACAATGAAACATCAGATATCTGTAGTAAAAAAACTTTTTATTAACAATAAAATCATATATTTGGTAATGACCAATAAAAAATTATTATTAATCTTTTCGAGATTTCGAATTCTTTTCAACAAAATAAACTTTTCATTTTGGGAAAAAAAAAGTATTTAAGCCTAGATTCATCTCATCGGCTTGTTACAGCACTAGTAACGGTGTATGCAATCAATGCGAACCAATATTTACTAACAATTTCATTAAATCTATTAGGGAGAAGCTCCCAGCCGGTCGGATGTGTAGTTCCCTTTTACACCCGTCAATTAGGAGCTGTCACGTAGGCGTTTTGAGCAAAATCAAGTTTATATCTGATTTATTTTTGTTTATGTGATCTCCCCCCAACTCTCTCTCTCTCTCTATTCGAAACCTCCTTTATTCTCCTCCGATTATTGCTCCCCCCTCAACAGTTTCAAAATCTTCATAGAGACTATTTTGTCCTTGTCCTGCATAATGGCTTATCCATCAAACAAACAATCACATCTCTAATGAATTATCCCTTGATCAATATGCCATTGCAAAAGAGTCTGTTATTGCAAAAGAAACAACCAAATAACAAAATTACTTCCCGACATTCTCTTAGAAAAAATTCTTTTTCTCAAGGCGACAAATATGCATTCAAGAAAAAGAACGTGCATCACATCGTGAATAAAACCGAACCCTAAAAATTTGTAGAAATTGAACCCACAAAAACGAGTTTGATATATTGTCTTGAACCCAAAAAAATTGTAGAAATCGAACCCACAAAATTGAGTTTGATCTATTGTCTCGAACTCACAAATTGCATGACCATGAATAAATCGAACCCTAAAAGGTTAAAATAAACTTACTAGAAGGGTTCTTTCAAGAGAGGGCGTGGGTATAGACGAGATAAAGGGAAAATGGGAAAGAGAACAGCTTCATCAAAAGGAGACGGGGAGAGGAAATAGAGGAGATGAGAGATAAATGAAAGAGAGTTGATTTAGTACACTAGTATACACCATAAATCACATAAGTCTTTTTATATATATTTTTTTATAGTAAGTCTTATATTTGTTGAGATTGTATTGATTAGTGTAAAAGAGAGCTAAACACCTGATTGTTCATTATCTATTAATTATTTTATCACCTATTTAGCTCTTCTCCAAAATTGTATTAGATTAACAAAAAAAAAATAATTGACAAATAATAATTTAATTATTAATTAATATATAGTCAGTACATTTATAAAATATAAAAAAAAAAATTAAGAAAACAAATTTTACCATTACCTACACAAATGTTAATGCGCTGAATTGAGGCCCAAAGTTCGGCCCGAAAGGCAGAACCCGATCCAGTTTCCCGTACCGTCTAGGGTTTCGTTAAATCCCCGAAGACTGGATAGCTAACAGAATCACGCTATTTAATTGGATTACTCTGTGCAATACGCTCTAGAGCAACTCTTCGATCTCTGCAGAAGCGTCTCGAATACTGAGGTCTGAGGTCAGCACAATTTCCTTTCAATTTCTAATTTCCCTCTCTTTTTGGGAAACGAACACTACTTAGCGTTTTTATTTGATACTCTCTGTTGAAACTTGAATGCTTGTCGAGTTTTTATTGTTCTAATAGTTATTTGTTTTGTTACATAGACAGAGGGAGAGAGAGACAGCGATGGCTGGTAAGGAAGAAAACCGAATATTTGTTGGAGGGTTGTCGTGGAACGTCACCGAGAGACAGCTACAGCATGCCTTCGGTCGCTACGGCAAAATTCTCGAGTGTCAGGTACGGATTTCTTGATCCATCTTCGTGCCTTGTTCTTTCCTTCTGTTTGGTTCCTAATGAAGAAAACGAAAAGATCTGATTTTGGATTTGAACTCGGTGTATTCTTATATCTGAAGTTTGGAAAACTTCAGTTGTGTTAGAAAAGTAAGAAATAGGCGAAGTTGATACTTAAGACGATATCTTCGTATTGCTGCTCTTTTTAATCTCAGTATGGTGTATTTATTTATTTTTATAAAGTTATAGTGTATTTGGTATCACTTCCTTAAATTCCTGTGAAAAATTAAACATGAAAAGGGAAAAATACAAAAAAATCACATAAAACTTGGTGATCTTTGATTTTCTATATTTCTGGATTGTCGGTTGATTGTTATTGCGTTATAGTCATGGAACCTATTATGTTCTGTGAAAGAGTGAGACCTGCTCTAGCATGTGGGTCTTCTCATATTGGCTCAATTGTGTTTGATCTTACCACTGCATGTTTTTGCATTTCCTCATTGTACAGTGAATGTATATTCATGAATTTTTGCCGAATCTTGGCTAGTGAAGAACCATGCCAATGCACTTGCACATGTGCTTGATTTGCTTTGGGCTTAGATAGTTTGAGACAGTTTACTTATAAAAAAAAGATAGTTTGAGACAGTAATCTTGTTGGATAAACCATGGACATAATTTTGGATATGCGCACTCCTACTTGTATAGAGAGAATAAAAGTAAATCTATTTACTAATTTTTAAATTTCAGTTGTTTGAAGTTCAAGTTAAACAATTCATTGGCATTACAGATTTCTGAAAGCCTAAAACTAAGTTCCTCTGGAACTATGTGTTGCAGTGCGTTTAATGTTGTAACTGAATTGCAAAAAAGAAAATCTTAAATGTGTTTTTGAAATTTTTATCGGTTTTGAAAAAAGACTTGTCATGAATGCAATACTGATTTGTAAATGTAGAATATTNTTACTAATTTTTAAATTTCAGTTGTTTGAAGTTCAAGTTAAACAATTCATTGGCATTACAGATTTCTGAAAGCCTAAAACTAAGTTCCTCTGGAACTATGTGTTGCTGTGCGTTTAATGTTGTAACTGAATTGCAAAAAAGAAAATCTTAAATGTGTTTTTGAAATTTTTATCGGTTTTGAAAAAAGACTTGTCATGAATGCAATACTGATTTGTAAATGTAGAATATCGAGTTCTATTTCTGTTGCTCATCCCCCCTCTCCTTTTCTTGGTCATCCATTGATCCAAGTCACAATGGTCAATCTGTTGAATTGTGTGTAGATGTGTTGAATGATTCTCTTGGTGCAATTTGTGTGCTTGTGTTTTAAGTGAATGGTTTCCTTTGGGTAACCCTTTCATTTTTAAGAAGAATGATTCTATAGAATTTATTTTCGGAAATATTTTGTTTATTGTTTTAATTATTTAATATGTTGGGTTTTTTGTTTCTTTTCAAAAGAAAATTGAAACTTAACTTGGCTTTTGATGTTGTTGTTCTCTTCAGTGAATAAATTTTCTTCATTCTTCCTTCTCTTAGTAACAAGCTACTTGTTTAAGTTTTTTTTTTTTCCCTGGAGATGGTGGTCACAAGCTTTTGATATCTCATAGATGGATTTTTTAGAGATGTTTTGGTCAGAGTGATTGCATTCAAGTCGCTGAACCTGAATGTTATTCTTGTGATTAGATTAAGCTGGCTGTTGTGTTTAGAATTTTCAATTCAGGAAGTATCAAATGACAGATGGTTTTTGGATATGTGGTTGGGATCCACAAGAGAATCTCAAATTTGGAATGGATATGTATATGGATTTGAGAACTGGTGGACAAATAAAAAGAGCATGATGTATTGGACATTGAGAAGTACTGTTGCGGAGCTTAATGAGGTCTGTCCTGGTTTTGCTGACCAAGGAACTGAAGAGTACTAAAATGATTGTTGTTTGGTCAAGTGGTATCTCCAGTCATTCCCTTGAAGAATCTTATTTGTTTTAGCCAAATGAGAGGATATGGGTCTTCTTTATGAACTAGTTGTATCAGTTTTACACTAGTAAGACTAATTTCGAATATCAAAGGCTTTGTGAGGGAAAAAAAGTTTAATGGATTCAAACTAATGATGGTTCCTGTCAGTTTGATTTTTGTATCAGAGGATCAAAGGGGTATGTTTTATTCTAATCATAATTTGATTTGAGGTCGTATCTACAATGGTCTTAAGATTTTGAATCAATTTTAGTTGCCTAATAAACAATGCTGCAGTTTGTCTGAGCCTGTAACTGCTTTTGGGTGGCAATGAGATCCTCGCATCTGCTAGTGCAGCTGGCTCATGGTGTCCAAGGTTCCTGGTTTTGAGCTGTGTCCAACAAAATCTCTCTGCTTTTAGCGAGTAACTTCGTTATTTCTTTTTGAGCATGGGTTTGGTTGCATGGATGGACCATACCTTTGTCTTTACTTGTTAAACCCCGTTTATGCTATGGTCCCTTTCAACAACTCTCAAACTATCAATTTCAAGTTTTGCCATTCCATGTTACGCATTTCTACTCGGGCAACTATAGACTATCCATGCAGTTGAGCTTAACTTATTACAAATTTTCTGCATATACTCATATCGGCTGGACTGCTCTGGTGCCTGAAACTATACACGTCTAGATTAAATATTGATGCTTCATGACTTGGAAGTAATGACTGGATCACTGGCTTCATAATCCGTAAAGAAAAGTTTCGTGTTAGTGCACCTGTTTTTGGCTGCCTGAGATGCTATATCGATTCAAATCTGATGTCTGGGCATCTTCACAGATTTTGTCATCTACTTTAACTCTTTGTCAATGCTATATCCAACGGCACAGAGATCTAGTACATATAACCCGTTGTCATGCCAGTTGAAAGTTTTCCATATTCGCGATAGCTTGGATGCCTAGTCTCTGTTTGCTAAGGTTAGATTTGTTCAGCATCAATTTTATCTGCTGGAACAGATTCTTAGTCACCATCTATCGACAGTGTAAATGAAATGACTGGTTTTTTGTATTCATTTCACATTTCTGGTTGATGAACCGTTGAGGAAAGCAGCCGCATTATCAGAAAAGTTAGGCAGTAGTCTCAAAAATGAAGATCTGGTCTGATTGGTTATATTCTGACGGTATATATGTGTTTATTCTGGATTGGGGACAGGTTCATGGTTGCAAAAAAATGTCTTGTTCTGAGGTTATCGCTGCCTGATGTCCACCCTATGTTTGTTTCTGGGAGAGATTGATTTTGACTGATACATGGGTATCTCCATATTTTTCGTCTTTAGATGTTTGTTGTTGAAATTAATGACATCTTGATCAGAAGATACCGAATCTGTTTGTACACTGTCACTACTGAAAAGATTAAGTGGGATTTTCTAATCATTTGTTTACATTCATTCTTGACTGTATGGTGGGTTAAGACCAGTGTTTATACTCCAACTGGTATCTCAGATTTTGTGGGAAATTCAGTTCAGTGTCATGTTTATCGTCAGATGACAGACATTTACAATCTGGCTGATTCTTCTGGTTTGTTTAAGAATTCTTTGCAATATGAAACAAATTGCATTGCCTTATCCTTAGTGGAAAAGAAAAGTAAGTCATCTGCTTCAATTTTGAGCTTAATATTATATTTTGTCCAAGTTGTATGCTGATCTTATACTTTTGACTGAATTTCTGTCTCTCCTATTATTTTTAGTTGATAAATATTATCTTCAAAGATAACATCTAGCATTTGTTATTCTTGTGTCCTTCCCAGATTTCTGAAAATATATCTGCAGTCATTTCACATTGATTCATAATATCTTGAATGGCATCTTAATGGTTTACCAAAATGATTTTTCTAACCCCAATACACTTTTCACTGGGATTATCAGTATTATCAGCTCACTGGGATTGTCAGTATTATCAGCATATAAGGTCTGATATAAAACTATTTTCTTCTGCCTATTAATCATGAACCTCTAACTTGGTCACTAACATACATGATCTCTGTGTCTTAACGCCCCCCTCTTTGAGCAGTGGTGTTAATAATTCTTCAAATGGCCTTTTTCTAGCTAATATTATTAGAAGTTCGAGTTGTCTTCAAAGTTAATGTTTTCATATCCATTTCCTTTCTAGAATCACATATCAAAATATAAATTCCTTTATAGAGTCACTATCTTATCATATTATGATTTTCTTAAATTTTTCTAATATTGCTCAAAACTTGAGGAGTCAACTGCTGGAATACAGAAAGACGGTTGCCTGAAATGCTCATTATAGTGGATTTATGGAGCTTTCTTATGCATTGTATATTTTCCTGCTTGTCATTCATCATCTGGAAATTCTGTCATTCATTAAATTTTTCTTGCATAGTTTGCATCAGTTCAATGGTTTGGTGCTTTTTGTTTGCATCAACAAATTAAGTAGTCATGTTCATGCAAAACCTTGTTTGGAAAGACATGTTAATACCTCTTATTTACACCCCCGTCCCCCTTTTTTCCCTCCCCTCGTTGAAGTGCCAATTCTTTTTTAATTATTTATTTAGATATCTCTTTATGTAGCTATGAACCTGCTAGTTCTCTTTTGAATGGTACTTACTACTACTTCAGTTGCATTTTTTAATATACCGTCTTAGCTCAAGTCATGGTATTTATAAGGTCATGTTTGGCTTTTGTCCAGCTTATCATTTCTGCATTAATTTCCAACCTTTTAGTGTTACTTTATCCTATCAACTTATGTTAGTTACATATATATATAACTGCTTGCCATGATCTCCTTTATTCTAGATTATGCTGGAAAGAGATACAGGCCGTCCACGTGGATTTGGGTTCATTACTTATGCAGATCGTCGAGGAATGGAAGATGCAATACGGGAGATGCATGGACAGGAGTTTGGTGATCGGGAAATCTCTGTGAACAAGGCCCAGCCCAAAATGGGCGGAGAAGATTTAGACCATGGCTATAGGGGAGGAGGTTACTCATCTGGTGGCAGAGGAAGCTATGGAGGAGGAGATAGGTCTGCTGGGCAAGATGACTGTTTCAAGTGTGGGCGCCCGGGTCATTGGGCCCGGGACTGCCCTTTAGCAGGTGGTGACCGAGGCGGGGGTGGAGGTTCATTTTCTTCTCGTTCTAGGTTTGGAGGGGGTGGTGGCCGTGGGGATCGCTACATGGATGATCGTTATGATGGAGGTCGCTATGGAGATAGGGACCGTTTTGACAGCAGAGACAGCAAATATGGAAGCCGTGATCATCGTCATGTTGGTGACAGGTATCCTTGTTTAATATTATTGATAAAACTGTAACAATAGTAAAAAATCTGATCTCATCTTCTTTCCAAACATCACTCAATACAAATATTTTTAAATTTCAAATATTTACAACTTTTCCATCTAATTATTATAACTTTTCCAAATTTCCAAACAAAACCAAAAAATAATTCAAATTTTTTCAAATTTCAAAACAAAAATAATATTAAAAAATAATATTCTAACAATATTTTAACTTTATAATATTTTTATTTAACTTTCTCTCTCATTTTCCAAAACCCAAATAAAACATCCTAACTCAAACCATTTTGTTGCTATTCACATACCATCTTAACTGCTAGTTTGTATCAAACACCAAGGTCATGGGTCTGGTTTATAGTGGTTTGACTTCTTTGTATACCATGCAGGTATCCTCCTGGTGGAGATCGCTTTGCAAGTGACAGGTATGGTGGTTCAGATCGTTATCCTCAGAATGGTTATGGCAAAGACAGGGTCTATGATAGGGACGGGGGCTCACGAGGAGGCAGCGATAGGTATGGAAGTGGAGGGCCAGCAAGGACTGAGGGAAGAAGTTATAAGAACAGGTCGGGGCCCTATGATCGCCCTGACAGGGCAGGGCGCCCATCCTCCTTTGATCGCTACTAGATGTTTTGTGGTTATGTCCTTTTGAAGCTTTGAGATGTACACGCTATGCTAGTAGGCTTTGGTTTTTGGTTTTTTCTGAAGGTAGGACAGCAGGTTTGATGGATCACTAGCCCCTTTCATCTGTTAATTTCCCTTATTCTCGTTGCAAAACTGAATGAATTGCTTGACGACCATTCTCCATTTGGATTAGGCCAAAACCCCCCCTTCATACATTATTTTATAAAAATGTGCTCAATTTAGAACATAATTGTAATAGAGTTTGTAAAATTATTTTTGATGTCAAATGTGCATGGAAGTAAACAATAATCGGACGCAGCCTGAATATCAGAAAGGCAGACAACTTCTGGGTGCAACTTACACCATCCCTCCATTCAGGAAACTAATATTTTAAAAAATAACGCTTCTTGGTCCTCATGGATTTTAAGCATTTCTTTGTGTTTGTTTCATTTCTCGTTCTATCAAATCATCTATGGCGGTACGATATTTTCAATTTCTCGCACTTTCTAGTTTTACCTGCCCTTCAAATTTTCCAAATTCACGAGGGCTCCTTATACTTTCTAGGTTCTGATCATTCACAAATTCTTTATACGAAGGAAGACTCTGGGATAGTTGTTTTTGGATGTTGAGTTGAATTAAGTTCTTTATAAATAGTAACGAGTTGAGTAATTGAGATAGTTATGAGGGATCCATCTAAACTGAGTTAAAAGTATGTTTGAATGTTAAGATGTGTTTAATACTTTTTATGATAAATTAAAAAAGGTTGTGAGTTTCAATATAAAGATATTTTAAGTTAAAAAATGTTATGGGTTTCACGTGTTAGAAAGTTTTGAATTAGGATGAGTTTAGTAATTTGAAAATTGGATGTTTGGATGTTAGATTTGAGTTAAAATTAAACTGAATTCAATTGAGTTCAACTGAGTTTGAAAACCAAACGCTAAGACTTCTCACCAGTAGCACACTTAGCAGTTACAGTGAAATAAAGCG
>QEOT01006408.1:0-73724 GCA_003123785.1 Pterocarya stenoptera | reverse complement strand
CTCCCTTGTCCCCTGCGTTAACAACTTCCCGGAAAGCCGTGGCGCTGTGTTGGGGATTCTCAAGGGATACGTGGGGCTCAGTGGCGCTATTATCATCCAACTGTACCATGCTATCTATGGGGATGACGCAAAGTCACTGATTTTGCTAATAGGATGGCTTCCAGCTGCTATATCCATTGCTTTTCTTCGAACCATTCGGTACATGAAAGTCATTCCGCAGCCGAACGAACTCAGAGTTTTCTACAAATTCCTCTATATTTCACTCGGTCTTGCAGGGTTTTTGACGATCATGATTGTACTACAGCAAAAGGTGACGTTCACGAAGAGTGAGTATGGTGGGAGTGCCGCGACAGTGCTTATCTTGCTCTTTCTCCCACTTGCTGTAGTTATTGTGGAAGAATATAAACTTTGGAAAAGCAAGGAGCTAGAAATGAATGAACCAGCGCCATTGAAAATAATCACCGAGAAGCTGGACCCAGATGCATCCCCATCTGTACCTGCACGATCATCTAGTACCACAACAAATTCACAACTTGCTGATCCACCCAGAACAGAAAAGCAGGTTTCCTGTTGGAAATCTGTATTCAGACCGCCGGACAGAGGAGAGGACTATACCATACTCCAAGCACTTTTTAGCATTGACATGTTAATTCTTTTCATGGCAGCAATTTGTGGTGTTGGGGGAACGTTAACGGCCATAGACAACTTGGGACAGATTGGAACATCATATGGATATCCAAAAAAAAGCATAAGCACTTTCGTGTCGCTGGTAAGCATCTGGAATTATCTTGGAAGAGTAGCCTCAGGATTTGGCTCCGAAATTCTTCTAAAGAAGTACAAATTCCCTCGCCCCCTCATGCTGACTCTGACCCTGGTATTATCATGCGCCGGCCACCTTCTAATCGCGTTTAACGTCCCAGGCGGACTTTACGTAGCGTCAATCATTATTGGGTTTTGTTTTGGTGCACAATGGCCATTAATTTTCGCAATAATCTCCGAACTTTTTGGTCTCAAATACTACTCTACTTTGTACAATTGTGGGGGGGTGGCCAGCCCTATCGGACTGTATCTGCTGAATGTAAGGGTCACTGGGTATTTGTATGACAAGGAGGCTGAGAAGCAAATGGCAGCATTGGGACTCAAAAGGGAGGCTGGAAAGGAGTTATTTTGCATTGGGGTGGAGTGCTTCAAGTTGTCTTTCATTATAATCACTGCGGTGGCATTGCTCGGAGCACTTGTTTCCCTCGTTTTGGTGCTTCGAACAAGGAAGTTCTATAAAAGTGATATTTATAAGAAGTTCAGAGAACAGGCTAAGGAGGCTGCTGAGGCGGAGATGGCGATTACCAAGAATGGTGCTGCTGGACAATAGGAGGAGATGTAGAAAAAGGTAGCTAGAAACTGTTAATGTTGCAGGCCAGCCATTAACAATATTATATATTGAGGGTTGCGTTCTAGAAGAAGAAGATGCTGATTAAGGACATAACACGCATATATTATGATTTGCTCTAGATTTTCTTGTTATCGGTGTCCTTTCTTGTCATGCATCTAATTTTATTTTTGGGGCTCTACAGGCCTCCCGATTTTGGGTGATTAGATTGAAACCCAGCTGTCTTAGCCCCATGGGCTGCGTGGTGGTGGGGTGAGTAATATTATATATCATATTTTTATCTCAAAAATTTATAAGATGTAATAAATTTATCTTTATTAAATAAATAATAAAATAATAATAATAATAAATAATTATTAAATGATAATAAATAGATTACATTTTATATAATGGCATAAAAATGTAATAATGTAATGAATTGGTTGGCGTTACTGCCAACTGGACAACTTGGAATCTTTGACATTTCTTCGTGTTTATTCGGTCATTTTGGATGGATGTTACTTACGTGACGTATACGTAACAGATCCAGAAGGTGCCGACGTAACCATGCCCATTTCTCTAATTCGGTGTCCCTTTGATGGGTCCAGCTGACAGTTAACAGTATCGATCTTAGAGCACATATATCTTATCTTTTAAAATATATTATTATATATTTTTTATTTTATATATTAATTTTTATAATATATCATACATTAATTTATTTATTTTTTTATATTATTTAAATATTATTTTAATATTTTTTATTTATTTCAAATGAAACTCATAATACTAAACAATTATTAAATAAGATAGAAAGTAATTAAAAATATTTTAGATGATAAATAATATTCTCTACGTATAAAGAATTATTATTACAAAATATAAAATAAAAAAAAAAGATAAAAACTTATATTATATATAAAATAATATATAACAACAGACGAACTGACGAAGCTCTAATTTCTCGTACCACTTTTTTTTACCTTAAAGTTTTAATCAATAACTAAATAAATGATATTCGGCTTTACCAATCGAAAATCTATTTATGTTATAATCGTGATGTATTTATTCTTTACATATGAGAATAATAAGTCTCTTGTTTTTATCTCAATAATCACGTACATCATTCTTTACACATCTATTAATATAGGAAAGTATACTCTGATTTGTTATAAGAACATTGCTTTTATCACCAAAATATCATGAGTAATTACAATTGTAACACTTCTAACATATCTATGACACTTTGAACATGTGGTAAATATGTATTGAAGTACGTTATAATATTATGGTTTGTTTATCGCTACCAGATCAATAATATCACGTGGAAGTTATTTTTAATATTTTTTAATAATATTTTTTCTTTACTGTTGCTCGCCTTTGCTTTTTCGGCTTTTACGTTGTGTTTAATGGGCTGGTAAAAAAGTTGCCGTTACTTTGGATATTAATTTGGCTTGAAGGCTTATTAGTTGTTCACAGTGGCCCTTTAATTCTGATTCCTTTAACGTTTTTACGTTTAAATTTTTTTTCTTAAAATTTATCTTACCGGATCTTTATTAATGGTCCAATAATTTATGCTGGCCGGTTTATTTTTATTTTTTTAAGTTGGTAATGAATGTTTTTGTGCCGTTTCTTAGTATTAATGTTTACCTTCCTTTTTAAATTGGATGGAGGCTGGCATCCAGTGAGTAGTGATTATTCAATGGTAGTATTTTTTCTTTTCGATATACGAAGGTAGTAATTTTCTTTTGAAAAGAGAAAGATAAAGTGTGTATATTTCTTTGATAGATTTTTCAGATAATATAAAGGCATTTGATGTTCTTTGAGTAGAGTTTTAGATTCAACTATTTGTGTAAAATTGGTTCGGACTATACGACGAGTAGTTAGGCTGTTGTATCCTAAAGGAGTTAAGTCAAGAGGAATTCTACTGCACCGGTTAATTTGAGACTTTGTACACTGCAGAGAGTTTGAATTTCTTTAAAGAGAGCAATATTTTCGTTCTTCAGTCTAAACTGTCTTCGTTTTAATTTTAATTTAATTGTAATTTTTATTATATTATTATAAAGTTTACCAATAGTTATGTTGGACCTGTTACTAGGAGTAATGTTTTAAAGAAATAAGAGATTAAAAAAAATGATTTGGTAAATTTTATACAAATAAAATAATAAAATGACATGATATAATGTGTTTTGTTTTATTGTAAAATTATTTTATTATATAATAGATTTAACATATGATATTAAATTACGTCAATTTATAAATTTTTTTTTATAATTCTTTTTTCTACTATAACAGTAGTACTCTATTTGATCTTTGCCTCGTACTCAAGTGATTCGTATGTTTTTTTAAAAAAAAAAAAAATAGATTGCAATTTTATTAAGAATTAATCTTTGCATCAGCCTACACACCACACACCATAATTTTTTTTATTTTTTTTATTTGTTTCTCTTATTAAATGTGTATTATATGGATGATGAATAAAAAATTATAAATGTTTCAAGAAGAGTAAAATAAAAAAAAATAAAAAATACATTAATATATGGTGTTTAGATTTATACATAACAATGCTCTTTTATTAATGACCTTTTCTTTTGACCGAAAAATACATTTTACAAGAGTTGGAGATTTGTGCGGACCACCCAATTTAAAGACGATGTATACGTTTTGGGTTTTGGACGTTGGCCTTTGGCCCCTTGCAAAATGATATATACTCTATGCTTTTGCTTTTTTTTAGAACGTGGAACCCAATCGACCATAAAAATGCAGGGCAAATTATGACGATTTCATGAATGGAAGGGTCAAATGAACAGTACAATTATTTCGATTTACTCAACTTCTTGACTACAAAATTAACGGTTTATGTTTAAAGAAGGAGAGCTATATATATATCCAAATCGTGGGAGAATAACAAAAAATAAAATAAAATAGCAACCATATAATTAATTCTAATAATTTTGATCCGCAAGTTTAAACCTAAAGCTCGTAATAATGACGTAGTTACGTATTAGTGTAATAAGTAAGGTTTATTTAAAAAGATAAACGTACAATTTTACAATCTTATATGTGAAATTTTATTTACAGTCTCTACTTGGAGACTGTATGTATATGCTCTTTATTAAATTAAAAAAAAATATCATTTTAAAAAGAATATTTTTATAATTTAAAAAATTTTTAAAGATAAAATTACATAAACTTACATTACAATTTTCATTTCGTAGCATTGCTCATCTTATCTATATACAATTCTATTTCAAATATATATATATATATATACACAATTAGTAGCTTTAATTTACTTTCATAAAATCTCCTTTTAAGAAAAATTTACTTTATAAAAGTTATCCTCAACCAATCAAATATTGAAAACAAGCAACACGAGTCAAATGATTATGAACTAAGAAGTACTGGAAAGTCTCTCAAAAAAAAAAAGTAGTACTTGAAAGCAGAACTGACAACAGACTTTGGACAACAAAAGAAAGCAATTAAAATTCCACTAGCCGAAGTACTAGTACTTTTCCCCTACGTTTCTAACGAACAATTCCGAACATGTAATTCCTATCAACATATTTGACAGTACTTGTTTGACTAATCTATGTTCCATGTTGATTGCGTCCCCACCTACACATGATGAGTCATTGCAATCCTGGTCAGTTTCTCCTCATCTCCCATTCAAACTGAATCACCCGCATTATACACCGCGAAACCACTGATAATTTGTTGCGATATATGGAGATTTTCGTGTCCTCAATTATTAGTAAAATATCTAACACTCTTAAAGACACGTACAAAACATATATACATTGTTGAAATTAAGGAAACTAAAGACAACGTGCAATGATCTATTTTCTCGATATTTTATTCCCATTTATTATATATAAGATATAATACGAGCGTAGAAAAAAGGGGACAAGTCAAGATAATTATTAAATTTGTTAGACGGAAGGATTTCATACATCTAAGAATTATCAAAAGCTTGTCTCTTGCGGCTTAAAAAACAAAGCATGCGCCGTTCAATGCCTTCAAAGCAAATTTCTTCCCACGTGGAAACGAAGTCAAGACACTCGACAACGTTGGAGATGGATATGCCCCAAACAGTCTTCTCCTCATACGAATTAAGGGTACGTACGTGGTTTTATATGCACTTTCTCCTTCTTTCTGGAAAGACATTGCCTTATATTTTTAGTTCATTTACTCCTCTCTCTCTCTTCCCCTGTACCTCGGGACATATAATAATTGCAAAAGGGTTCCTAGCAAGCTAGGACCTAAAAAATCCAGAAGAAATGGTGTTTACTGCTGCAGGAGGAGGCGATGGTGGTTGGGCAGACATGAGGAGCTTCGCTCTCCAAGTGCTCAGGGGGCGTTGGCTCATGGTGTTTGCAACATTTATACTGATGTCCGTCTCCGGCGCGAGCTACTCGTTCGGCCTTTACTCCAACGATATCAAATCCGCACTCGGCTACGACCAATCCACCCTCAATTTGCTTAGTTTCTTCAAGGACTTGGGCTCCAACATCGGCCTCATTTCAGGCCTAATAAACGAGATCACACCCCCATGGGTTGTCTTATCTGTGGGTGCAACTTTCAATTTTTGTGGGTACTTTCTGCTATGGCTCGCCGTAACCCAAAAAATTGCTCGGCCCAAAGTCTGGCATATGTGCTTCTACATCTTCATCGGGGCAAATTCCCATACCTTCACCAACACTGGAGCCCTCATCACCGGCGTTAAGAACTTCCCAGAAAGCCGTGGCGTCGTGATCGGCGTGAATGAAGGTTATATCAGTCTGAGTACTGCAATTATCACGCAGTTTTACCACGCCTTCTATGGCAACGACACCAAGTCTTTGATTTTTCTAATGGCTTCTCTTCCGATGGCTGTATCGTTTGTTTTTATTCGAGTCATCAGAATAATTAAGGGTGCTCGGCAGCCTAACGTGGTCAAAGTTTTCTATAAGTTCCTCTATATTTCACTCAGTCTTGCTGTGTTTTTGTTGATTATGATCATCGTACAAAAGAATGTCAAATTCACGCAAAGCGCATACGGTGGTAGTGTTGCCGTTGTGCTTTTCTTGCTCTTTCTCCCACTTGCTGTCGTTATTAAGCAAGAGTATATGCTTTGGAAGAGCAGTAACAGACTTATCAATGATCGTTCACCGTCTACGAGAACTTCTGAGATTGAGAAACAAAACCCTGAGACACCTCCATTTGCAAAAGCACTACCGTTTACTTCACCAACCTTTTCGCCTCCCAACTCAAGTGCAGAAAATCAAGATTCCTGTTGGAAAACCATGTTTCAGAAGGTAGACAGAGGGGAGGACCACACCATACTCCAAGCGGTTTTCAGCATCGATATGTTACTGCTGTTCTTGGCTACAACTTGCGCCCTGGGGGGCACATTAACGGTGATGGACAACTTGGGACAGATCGGACTTTCCTTCGGATATTCGCGTGCAGATATCACCATGTTCGCGTCCCTTATTAGCATATGGATATACTTCGGAAAGATCCTCGGAGGTGTGGTGTCGGAAATCCTTTTAACCAAGTACAAGTTGCCTCGTACTCTCATGCTCACTGTAGTCCTTTTATTATCATGTGTTGGGTTTCTTCTGATCGCATTCAGCTCTCCATACGCACTTTACATTTCATCAATCATAATTGGGTTATGTTTTGGAGCACAATGGCCTCTAATTTTCGCCATAATCTCTGAACTTTTTGGCCTTAAGTACTACTCCACTCTGTACAATTTCGGGGTAGTGGCTAGCCCAGTTGGGTCCTTTTTGCTCAATGTGAAGACAACAGGGTATTTATACGATAGGGAGGCTAAGAAGCAACTGGCAGCGTTGGGGCTAAAGAGAAAGCCTGGGGAGGAACTAAATTGTGTAGGTGGTGATTGCTTTAAATTGCCTTTCATTCTTATTACTGCCGTGACCTTGTTTGCGGCGCTTCTTTCGCTTATTTTGGTGCTTAGGACTTCAAACTTTTATAAGGGTGACATCTATAAGAAGTTCCGAGAACAGGTAAAAGCGGCCGAGAGCGGACAGGCGATGGCGGACGACAATGGAGCTGGATTGTCAAAGGTGAACGAAAGCCAGAATACTGTCTAAATATAAACTTCAATTAACAGATGAAAGGGCAGTTTGATAGGTACCAGACAAAATAAGATTCTCGTCTATTTTCTTCGCAATTATGTGTTTGCTACGTTGATATTGATCAGGTGTCAAAAAAAAAAAAAAAAAAAAGAGGTATGTATTATTTGTATATGAGAAGATGGTATTGAGACACGTTTCAAATATTCCATTTAATATTAGTCTCAATTTAGCCGTAAAATCAAAGAGTAGTATTAGTTATAAGCTCCAATGTTACGATAGTTCCCTTTTCTACCTAGTGATGATGACACGACAGGCGGTCGGAGGTCACAGTCTACCTCGTTAGAAAACGTGCAAGAGGGAAATTCTTAGAGCCGATGAATCATGGAACCCCATATATAATTGAACGGTTGGGGAATTTTGTCCCACATGGAGACACGTCATCTCAAATACGTTATTATCACGACTAACCAGAAAAACATCAAAGTCATTGGGGGGAAAAATGCGATTAAAGATACATGATAAAAGGGCCATAAATTGATGAGGCATCCCAAATGCCACCTCATTCAGACCTTTCCTTTCTCCTTGATGGCTTTCTCAAGTCGAAACGAACAAAAACAAAACCCAAGTTTTGTATAGTAGAGTGAAAAGTCCGACAAAACAAGCTATAATATGCGATAAAACCACCCAACAAAATGGGCCTCATAATTGGTGATATCATTCACCTCGATGATGATCAGTTAATCACACAAATACAAGAGGGCTGGCCCACTACAAAAAAACAAACATTGCCGACATTCGATAAGTGCCAGGCACCAGTTTAAAAAAATACCGCTACTAACTAGCGGCAGGTTTATGAAAAATAGCGAGTCTGCATTATTGTAATAAATTCAAATAAAGATAATAAATATCGACAAAAATGGTATTGCGTACAAGGTTAATGTCTGTCTTCTTCGTTACCATGTTAATCTAGTCTTAAATATTGTTTTCCATTTCTTAAAAGATTATAAATATCCACAAAAATGGTATTGCGCATGAAATAAAAATATCAATTATGCGATATTATATCAATTATAATATATCATCATGAAATAAAATAAAAATATCAATTATTCGAGACAAATTTAGATTTTACATAATATTGATGATCTTGCAATCCTATTCAGTTATGTTTTCGTATTTCAAATATAGTTAAGCTATGGATAAAAGTTGGATGAAAAAAACCTCTCCATGGTGTCAATGAGTTTTTGAAGTTTGTATGTGAAAATTGTCCTCCAGATTAGTTGATTTGTTGCCCATGTAGAAATGTGGATTACGTATGATGTTCATGCCCAACATAGTATATGATCATTTGATTAACTATAGAATTTATCAAGGTCACATCATTTGGCATGCTCATGGAGAGAGAAAAGAGGAGGCATCTTACCATGCTGTTGATGCCCACAACAATAATGAGCAAATAAATGAAGACTCCAGTGGGATGACAACTATGTTACATGACGTTTTTCTTATGTTTGATTCTGAAATAGTTGAAGGTATTGGACCTGAAATAGGTGTGGAAGCTGGAGAAGCTAGAGTGCAATATAAAAATCGACAAGGTTCTAGCGAGAGAGTTAATAAATTTTACAATATGTTAAAAGATGTTGATGAGCCATTATATGAAAGGTGCACAAAACATACTAAGTTTAGTACTATCGTACGTCTCTGGAATATGAAGTGTTTGGGTGGATTGAGTAATATCACATGTAGTTTGAATTCAAAACTCACTTCAACTCATTTCATCATTACAACTTTTTCAAATTCGCACACAAAATATAATAAATAATTTAATTTTTTCAAATCTCAAAACAATAATAATATAAAAAAATAATATTCTAACAATATTTTATTCTACTATTCACAAATCATCTCAACTCATCTCTGAATTCAACTTATCTCTAAATACATACGAGGCGAAGAAATACATGAATAAGTTTGAGCTTTGATATGAGAAAATCTTAGTATGACCCCATGTTTGTATGTTATTTTGGAAGGACAATGAGAATCTGGAAACATGTGTGATATGCGGAGCGCCAACCTTTGATGTTTGCTCTAGAGAGATATTTACAATGCGCTCGGCTTTAATGTGGACTATAAATGATTTTCTTGTATATGCTGATTTGTCTGGATGGAGTACAAAAGGTTGTTTAGTATGTACTTGTTGTATGGATAATAGACGATCTAGATGTTTGAAACATAAAAAAATAATTCCTATACAGGACATAGACGATTATTGCCAAGAAATCATAGGTGGAGAATGATGACAATAATATTTGATGGTACACGAGAAATTGATCCTCCAGCTACTATACCAACTCCTGATGAAATTTTGGAACAATTAGATAATCATAAAGGATGTAATGATAGAACAAATTGTAAAAGAAATAGAGTTGTGGGGTTCACTAATGTTAAGGAACATTCATGGAAGAAACGTAGTATTTTCTTTAGTTTGCTTTACTAGAAAGATAATTTATTGCATCATTATCTTGATGCGATGTACATTGAAAAAAATGTAGTGGATAATATTGTTAGCACATTGTTAAATATTGATACAAAATCAAAAGATGGCATGCAGCCACGCCTTGACTTACAAGAGATAGGTTTGAGACCACAACTTCATTCGATTATCACAGTTGCAAAAAAAACATATTTGCCTCCAGCTATTTTCACAATAAGTAACAAAGAGAAAGAAGACTTGTTGAAGGTTATAAAAAATGTAAATGTACCAGATGATTATTCTTCAAATGTTTCACATTGTGTCAAGCTTCAACACCATACTATAGTGGGCATGAACAGACATGATAGCCATATATTGATGCAACAGCTTCTGCCAATTGCATTACGTGGGTCATTACCTAAGAAGGTAATAGATCCCCTAATCGAGCTATCTGGATTCTTCAGGAGAATTTGTTCGAAAACTTTGTGGCTTGAAAATTTAGACCGGTTAGAATCTAAAATACCCTACATATTGTGCTAATTCAAATGATATTTCCGCCATCATTTTTCACGGTTATGATGCACTTAATTATACATTTAATTGCAGAATGTAAACTTGGAAGACTCGTTCATTATCGATGGATGTATCATGTTGAAAGGTATACTATAGTTATTGAATTAGAAACACCTAAATCTATTAAAGTAAAAACATATTTTTTTTTAAAATAGTAAAAGTCATCTCATGACTTTTGTGGTAGGTACCTACACGGACTTAAGTTTCATGTGCATAACAAAGTTGCGCCAAAAGGTTCCATTAATGAAGGATATTTGCTGGAGGAATTATTGACGTTTTGTTCTCGTTATTTAGAATCCGCTCAAACGATTTTCAATAGACTATCAAGAAACCCGGATGATTTTAAAGGGAAAGTTTTTTATGTTCGCCTCAATTTAATGTTGTGGACTCAATCACATTGTCATATTCTCTTCAACTCTGATGTTTTCACTCCATTCCACATGTGAGTTGCAATGCTTAATACGTACGAATTAAATTATATTATATTTCGTTTATATTTGTATAATTATTACAGACATTTGTGATGTAGTGAATATATATAGGATGCACTTGAAAATATTGAGGAATACAATTGATGAGAGGCATTTATCAAATGACGAACTACAGAATAGGCACCAAGACCAATTTTGTAATTGGTTTGAGGACTATGTACTATTTACACCTCATTCAATATTATATCACATAATTTGTTATGTCTCTCTAGTTTTCGTCTTTTTAATCAATTCTAATAATCCAACCTTTCAGGTAATGAAAATGGATGACATTGGAAGAAGTGAATTGAGCCATAAAGTCGTAATACATTCTAAAAGTCTCATGCAAGTTGTCAAAGAATTTAAGCGAATTGTCGTCAATGGCACAAAATATCGCACTAGGAAGTACGAAAATGGGAAGAAAACTTAGAATTGTGGTGTTAGTGTGTGTACTGAAGATGGCCCAGCTTGGTATGGCCAATTAACACGCATAATTGAGATTATGTATTATGATGGATCTCGATATTTGTTATTCAAATGTGATTGGACAAACATTACTAAGGGTAAAGGTTTTAAGGAGGACGAGTTTGGCTTTAATCTTGTAAATGTTTCACATCTAATACACACTGATAATCGGATAACTGATGATCCTTTGTTTTATCTTCCCAAGTATTTCAAGTATATTATGTGGCAAATGAAAGATGCTCAAATTGGGTTGTCATCGTTAAGACAAAACCAAGAGATGTGTATGACACTGGCAAAGAGGAAGTGATTGACAACGATGAGGATAAATATTTAGTCAACGAATATTGTAACACTTCCAACGATAAAGATATTGAACCTGCTAATGATGATGTTACTTTGAGTAGTGCTACATGTACTTATAGTTCTACTAATATTTTTATTTACAAGACTCATTTTGTTAATTTTTTTTTTAAATTCAGATTTTGAATTTCAAATTTTATGATTTTTAGCATATTAATAATTGACAAATAAAAAAAATAAGTTTTGGGTAAGTATATCTTAAGTACAATTAACATTTTCCTATTACTTTTATCACCAAAAAATGAGCAATGTTACAATTCTTCTAACATTTATATAACACTATATTGATGTGGTAAATTACTAAATATGCATAGAAGTAAGTTAAAATTTATTTGATATTTTTTTATGGTTTGTACGTATATAACTACCAGATCAAAATATTACATGGAAGTTATGTTGGAGGTGTTACTAAGAGCATTATTTTTAAGAAATCAGAGATTAAAAAATGCTTTAGTTATAAATAAATTTTGTAAAAGTAAACTTGTAAACTAAAGTCACTTAATGTGATACATTAGATTATAAAATTATTTTTATTATAAATCAGATCTAACATATTATATAAAGTCAAATTTAATTTTAGAAAAATGCTATTATATCCCCTGCTTTATACCACTCATTATGCCCCTTGATGTGGCACTGCAATCTGCAATCTAGTGTCACGTGGCTTATAAAAAATCTTTAAAAAAAATTAAAACACAAACAGAAAATAGAAGAAAGAATATAAGATTTTAATCTTTCTCTTTATATAATTTTTAGAGCAATTTTATTTTGAATGTATATTTTTTTTAATAACTCACGTGGCACACATTGTGTATACATTAGGGACACAGTAACATTACCTATGACACTAGAATATTCTTAGCCAAAATATATGGGGACCACCCAATTTGAAGACGATGTGCACGTATTATTATTGGCTTTGAAAGGAAGTTTATGGCATCTGTTTAAGATTCTTTTAAGTCCCGACAGATTCAGCTTAAAGCAGGAGAGCTTATATATTCAACTCGTGGGAAAAAATAAATAAATCTTTATGAAAGCACTAAAAGTTTATCAGACCAAAGCACTGCCTTCTTTCTTTTCTAATACTAAAATTTTAAATTTTAAAAATCTCATATTTCATTATTATAATTTTTTTAAATTTTAATATAAAATAAAATTATTAATTTAATTTTTTTAAATTTTAAAATAAATATAATATTAAAAAATATATTCTAATAATATTTTATTCAACTTTTTAACTTTAACCTCAATCTTATCCCATTTCTAAAACAGACAAGATTGTTCGAGTCTTTATGAAAGCATAAGTAAGTCTATGTTTGAGTCTTTATGAAAGCATAAATAAGTCTATGAAAGCAGAACTGACAACAAACATTTGAGTCTTTGGTCCACTAAACAAAGCACTAAAAATTCCACTAACCGAAGTAGTACTTTTCCAACAGGTTTCTATCAACCAACTACGAACATGTAACTCCTATCTACATATTTAACACTTTGTTTCACAAATCTACGTACGTTCCATGTTAATTGCGTCCCCACCAACATAGTCATTGCAACCCTGGTGTGTTTCTCCT
Organism: Pterocarya stenoptera; assembly: GCA_003123785.1. Classification (NCBI taxonomy): domain Eukaryota; kingdom Viridiplantae; phylum Streptophyta; class Magnoliopsida; order Fagales; family Juglandaceae; genus Pterocarya; species Pterocarya stenoptera. The sequence goes on along the minus strand of QEOT01006408.1, from coordinate 60,360 downwards.
CCTCTTCCATTGAAACCGAATTGCCCTGATTATACACCGCGAAACCAGTACTCATTTGTTGCCATACATGGAGGTTTTATATGCACTCTCTCCTTTTTCTGGAAAGACATCAACTTTTATTTTCAGTTCTTTTACTCATCTCTCTCTTCCCCTATTCCCCAGGTCATATAATAATTAGCCATCGCTCTCGTTACTTGCAACTAAAAACAGACTTAATTGCAAAAGTGTTCCTAGCCTAGCTAGGAGGGACCTTAAAAATCCAGAAGAAATGGTGTTTCCTGCTGCAGGAGGAGGCGACGGTGGTTGGGCAGACATGAGGAGCTTCGCTCTCCAAGTGCTCAGGGGGCGTTGGCTCATGGTGTTTGCAACATTTATACTGATGTCCGTCTCCGGCGCGAGCTACTCGTTCGGCCTTTACTCCAACGATATCAAATCCACACTCGGCTACGACCAATCCACCCTCAATTTGCTTAGCTTCTTCAAGGACTTGGGCTCCAACATCGGCCTCGTCTCAGGCCTAATCAACGAGATCACACCCACCTGGGTTGTCTTATCTGTGGGTGCAGCTTTCAATTTTTGTGGGTACTTCATGCTATGGCTCGCTGTGACCCAAAAAATTGCTCGGCCAAAAGTCTGGCATATGTGCTTTTACATCTTCATCGGGGCAAATTCCCATACCTTCACCAACACCGGAGCCCTCATCACCTGCGTTAAGAACTTCCCAGAAAGCCGTGGTGTCGTGATCGGCGTGAGTAACGGTTATCTCAGTCTGAGTACCGCAATAATGACGCAGTTTTACCACGCCTTCTATGGCAACGACACCAAGTCTTTGATTTTTCTAATGGCATCTCTTCCAATGGCTGTATCCTTCATTTTTATTCGAGTCATCAGAATAATTAAGGGTGCTCGGCAGCCTAAGGAGGCCAAAGTTTTCTATCAGTTCCTCTATATTTCACTCAGTCTTGCTGGGTTTTTGCTGATTATGATCATCGTACAGAAGAAAAGCAAATTCACGCAAAGCGCATACGGTGGTAGTGTTGCCGGTGTGCTTTTCTTGCTCTTTCTCCCACTTGCTGTCGTTATTAAGCAAGAGTATATGCTTTGGAAGAGCAGTAACAAAGTTATCAATTATCGTTCACCGCCTACGAGGACGTCTGAGATCCCTGAGACACCTCCATCTGAAAAAGCACTACCATTTACTTCAGCAACCCTTTCGCCACCGAATGCAAGTGCAGAAAATCAAGATTCCTGCTGGAAAACCATGTTTCAGAAGGTAGAAAGAGGGGAGGACCACACCATACTCCAAGCGGTTTTCAGCATCGATATGTTCCTGCTGTTCTTGGCTACAACTTGTGGCCTGGGGGGCACATTAACGGTGATGGACAACTTGGGACAGCTCGGACTTTCCTTCGGATATTCGCGTGCAGATATCGGCATGTTCGCGTCCCTTATGAGCATATGGATATACTTCGGAAAGATCGTCTCAGGTGTGGTGTCTGAAATCCTTTTGACCAAGTACAAGTTCCCTCGTACTCTCATGCTCACTCTAGTCCTTCTATTATCATGTGCTGGGTTTCTTCTGATCGCATTCAGCCCCCCATACGCACTTTACATTGCATCAATCATAATTGGGTTTTGTTTTGGATCACAATGGCCTCTAATTTTCGCCATAATCTCTGAACTTTTTGGCCTTAAGTACTACTCCACTCTGTACAATTTCGGGGTAGTGGCTAGCCCAATTGGGTCCTTTTTGCTCAATGTGAAGACAACAGGGTATTTATACGATAGGGAGGCTAAGAAGCAACTGGCAGCGTTGGGGCTCGAGAGAAACCCTGGGGAAGCACTAAATTGTGTAGGGGGTGATTGCTTTAAACTCCCTTTTATTCTTATTACTGCCGTGACCTTGTTTGGGACGCTTGTTTCGCTTATTTTGGTGGTTAGGACTTCAAACTTTTATAAGAGTGACATCTATAAGAAGTTCCGAGAACATGTAAAAGCAGCGGAGACCGGACAGGTGATAGCGGACGACAATGGAGCTGGCTTGTCAAAGGTGAACAAAAGCCAGAATACTGTCTAGTGTCTAAAAAGGGCGGTTTGATAGATCCAGACAAATAAGAAAGATGAAAGTCCTACTGTTAAACTCCATATCCGATGACCATAAGATTCTCGTCTATTTTCCTCGCAATTATTTTATTTCTACTTTGATATTGACTTGTCAAAACCAAAATAAAATGAGGTGTGTATTGTTTATGTATGAGAAGTAGGTATTGAGACCGGATTTCATATTCTAAGTTCGGCGTGAAAATCAAAGCAAGGTGCCTTGATTACAGTTATACCCTCTTTTTTTTTTTTTTTTATTAAGACAGTTTGAATTGAGAATTCATCTCATTATTAATATTTTAAAATAATAATATTATTAAAAAATAATATTTTATTTAATCTATTTAAAATCATTTTATTTAAATCTCCAAACGACACCTAAGTGATGATTACATGACATGCGGCCAGAGGTCACAGTCTACACTGTTAGAAAACGTGTGTGAGGGGGGGATGCTAGGAGCACCACGAATCGGAAACATGGAGACATGCCTTCTCATATACGTTATTATTACTACTAACAAGAAAAACCACAAAATCATTAGCAAAAAGTTCGATTAAAGATACATTATGGGGCCATGAATTGACGGGACATACGTAATGCCACCTCATTCAGACCTTTTCTTTCTTCTTGATAGTTGATGGGGCTCTACACAGCTTTCTCGAGTCAAAAAACGAACCAAAACAAAATCAAGTTTCGTATAAAAGCGTGAGAAGGCCTACAGTACAAGGGAAGCATGCGTGGATCCTATTCAAACCAAAATAAAGCATGTTTAGCCTAAAATCCTGCCAAATATTCTGTCATTAATTCAAATATTTGGAGTGGATTCTAAGTCTGAATTCTACAGCTGTATATTGTAACAGTAGCATAGTTTTGGCTTTACCGTTTACATGTTTCCTAAATTAGCTTCTCAATCACTCAGTATATAACTTAGAATCTCTATCAATTAAAAGTGTGGGAATTTATTCATTGAAATCTCGGCCATATCTGCTTCTTTACATGCAGAAACAAACTATATAATATGGCTATAAAAGCCCCCAACAAAATGGGCCTCATAATTGGTGATATCATTCACCTCTATGATTAGTTGATGCTCCTCAATAAATAATGTATACCAGGGGGGGGGCCAAGAAATCAAATTGATCAGGAGGTTCCTCTTTTTCTCCTTATATAGTGATGAATTTAACCTAAATATTCTTTTCCTTACCACTTTCATAATGCCAATAATAAGGGAAACGATAATAGGAGATGAAGATCTGTGGTAGTGTGCCAAATTAAAATAATTACAAGGGGTAAAATGATTGAAGTAGAAGATGGGGCTGTGGGTGGTGCCGCAGCCATGGCGCCGCCCCCAAATATCATTCCAAAGTAGTCTCCATCACCACCGGATCCAGAATTTCCACTGTAGGTAGTTCCCGTGCTGGACCCACCACCATGGTATCCTGGGTATGACATGCTCTGACTGCTCTCCCTGTACAGAGATTTGAAGACAGAAATAATGCTAAGAATTATTTTTCTCCTCCCAGCTCGATATTAAGAATCATAACATGATTTTTCTACATAATACAGTACCCTTCTGTCAATTACATTTTCTACAAAATAATACCATGATTTTTTAAATGTAAAAATAATGGGCGATTTTGAACTATTAACAACTTTCTTATTTTCTTTTAATATTTGTACTTTTTTTTAGTAGGGAAAAGTACAAGCCAGATTTATTAACATTATAGAAATCATGCTCCCTCGAGTCCTACAGTCTTACACATCCTTTCATGGCTTACAAGTGCTATAATTGTGGTTACCATTTTTAATATGGAGGAAAAGTAGGCATGTAGGAATATCAACTCATCATAATAAACACAAAAATGAATGAGAATTAATTTAGTGAAAGAAAGAAAGAAAAAGAAAATAAGCGACCTTAACTTTCTACAGCCTAGAGACCTAAACCGAAAAAATGTCATGTGAGACTCCTCCACATCCAGGGTGAAAGATCATAAACAAACAAATAACGCATAGGATAAAGCAAAATCTCAAGAAAAGAATAGGATACAGCCAATCAAGTCTTGGGGAAAAAGCCCATTTGCAATAGGGTTGCAGCAGCTCCTTGTCCATGAAAGGTCTCTATCAAACAGAAGTGGACCCTCGAACGGGCCCACATTTACAGGCTGGAAAGCAGGAGGAGAGAATAACTGAATCACCGAAAGATTATCTGGTGTTTGTCCTATCCCACTCAGACTGTGGTTATCCCGGCCCAAATTGCAACTACACTTCCACTCTGTCAGTCTGTCTACACATGCACCTTATGGCATTGTAATGTCTTCTCGGTTGTGCGAATCACTCATTTGCCTTTTTAACTACACACACCGCCACCAGCAGGCAATGTGTACTGTTGCCATCCCCATCTACTGTTTATGATTTTAGGTAACATGGGCACCTTTGACTTTTAGTGCAATCTCCTATATATGTAAGTGCGGGTTTAAGAAATAGGCTTTTTGGCTTAAGCATTGCATAGACTGAAGGTCTATATCCACAAGCAAAACGATCTTCTTAAGGGCCGGGTTGGGTTATATTGTTTCAAGGACACAAGTTTAGCACTCAGACGAGCTTATATTAAAAAGAAACAAAAAAAAAAAAAGGGCCTGTGTATTTGTGCTATGCAGCAAGCAAGAAGGAATGCAGCCAGAGCAATGAGATTCCCAATGCCAGCATGATCACGTGCACCGATTGGCATACTTGTATATTCCATTGGCATCTAAAGTGAGTTTAGTAAAAACGCATGTTATGGAAGGATTAAAAAACGCAAATGGATTATGCATGGACACAAATACGACAGTTAACCGTCTATAGAACTATTCCCGACCAAAACAAGCTGTACATTTGGACACACCCAAGAATCAAACTTCATTTCAAGGAAAGAAAGAAAAAAAAAGCACCAAGTAGTAGTATCCAGTAATTATTTAGAACATAAAATGCCCTTCGATGAGACAGTCAAATTGACAGGTAATTCGGTTACTTTTGTTTTTGAAGATACAAGAGCGAGTAGAGTAAAAGATAGATAAAGAGAGGAGTTGGGGGTAAGATGGGTGGTGTGTACCTGGGCCCACCAAGAACACCAGCGTTCATAGTGAGCTGGTCAATTAGCCCAGCGGCCTTGGGCTCCACACTGGATGCCATGGCGTACTGGGCGCCGAGGCCTGCCCCTGATGGCACAAAGAACGCTCCATTTACCATTATGTCCCCCTCCGTCCTCCAGTTCCAGTCCGACCACTCACTCTGGTCTGTTTCCACGCGCTTCGTCACCTGTCATTGTCAAGAATGCATCACTTGCTCCAGCGGTCAAAAAAACATACATGTTATGATCTACGCGCCCAGGGCATGGGCGTGTGATACTCCACATGCAAAAGGTGTCTCCATGTGACCTGTCAGAAAATATTTCGTAGGCTAGCTCTAGATGGCTGGCATGCACCGAGCCTGAGGTGTGCCATTGCTTTATTTCTTTCTTTTTCTGGGTTGAATCGGTGTCAGATCATTGGCCTCTAATCTCTAAACAATTTATTACTCTTTAACCACCAAATCCAGCCTCGTAGTCTACGGGCTACTCTCAAATTTTAAAAAGTGGACCCCCAAACTGCAACATCTACAGATTTTCTTGAACCGAATTAAATGAGGCGAATCTTTTGCATGAAATCTTGCCCCAAAGTCCAATTTCAATTAAAATGACAACCAGCTGCGCGTAAGTCGAACGCGCCGCCGCCGAAAGTTGAAAAACGGGAGTACATGCTGACACTAGCTTCAGACAAAAGTAAAAAACGGTTCACGAGGCGGAGGGCGCACCGAATAAAAGGCCAAAAGATCAAAAGGACATGAATTAATTACCTCCTTGGCGTTTTGGTCCGGCGGCGCATTATACCGATTACCCTGACTATTAATGGTAGGGTTAGCACTACCACCGATGGCGTACATCTCCCACTGCGTGAAATCGTTGTTAACGACGTGTATGTACCCCCGTCTGCACCGAGGCATACGCTGCACCAGCGCCTCGCCGAAATGATTGAACGCTATGGTGATCTGCATGCCCGAGTCCAAGGCGTAGCGATCGTTGTGGCCCAACAGCATCACGTCGTTGTGGTGCGAGAAATAGTTGTTGGAGATGGTGATTCCCGTCGACCCCATTATGGCGTCGATCAAGCCGTCCGTGCAGTATGACAAGGAGCAGTGGTCAATCCAGATCAGTCGCCCTCCAGATATGGATATCCCGTCACCGTCCGATTTCCCCCTCCACCCGACGTGCGTCGGGGATGACCGAATATTCGTGTTCCCCGACGGCTTGCAGTGGTGAACGTGGATGTTGTGGATGATGACGTTAGACACGTACTGCAGCGTGATGCACCCGTTACCCACGATGTGGACGTTCGCACCGCGACCGTCGATGGTCTTGTAGCTATTGACGATCAGTTCGTGTTTCAGCTGTATGGTCATGTCCGCAGCGAATACAATCCTGTTGGAAGGCACACGTTAGCTTGTATTTCATAAGCTACAAAGAGAAAATGTGTGAATTAACTACATTTGACTAGCCATACCAGAGAGGTTCTTCTTGGACCACGGCGTGGCGGAGGGTACCGGGGACCGGATTAGCCGGGTCACGGTCGGACGAGTCGGTGACTATGTAGATCTGACCTCCTTTACCACCGAGGGCGTTACGTCCGAATCCGATGGCGCAGTCGGCGAGCCTTTGGCGGTTTTTTTGCCAGTTTGAGTCGCAGCGCCAACAATCGTCGATGGGGTTGCCGGTGAGGCATTTGGAACGTTGGTCCTTTCCTTGAAGAGAGAGCATTTGTCTCCGGGAGAGAGAGGCATTGACGCTCCTGCAAAGGAAAAAAAAAAGGGGGGGGAACGGTAAGATTGTGGGAGAGAAAAGTGATGGAAGGAAATGCAGAAGAAGTGTGAGAGAAAATGAGGGATCCCCAAATCGGGGTTTTGTTGTTTTGGAATGAAATAGGGGAAACAAACTCCCTAGCGAGACAAAGGGGGGATTTTTTTTTTTTATGGTAGTGGCAGGGGGTTTAATAATGCAGAAAGCCTAGATGAGGATATTTATGATTGCGACTAGATCTTGGAAACCCAGAAAGTAAAAGCAGGGTTTTTGGCTCGATGTTTACATTACCTTTGAACTTCTTGGACAACAGCTTCAGGGTCGGGGTGTTGGTGAGGGAGTGTGAGATTGAGGGTAGCTGTGGTGAGGAAGGACGGAGAGCTTAAGAGGAAACATATGAAGAGAATGCAGGTCGTAGGAAGCAGCATCCTTGAAGCCGAAGGAACAACAATAATGTTGCTGGGATATTTGTTGTTGGATTTTGCTCCAGCTTCTGTAAAATAGTCTTTTGAGCCTCTCTGCTCTTTTTTTTTTTTTTTGAAATAGACTTCATTTCATTCAATGAATCCCGAAGTTACAAATGTGACTTATCAATACAGGGAAAAACCCAGACTACAAGCCAACCTACGCATCTGCTCTATAGCACCCCGTACATAAATTTCTTTATGACGGACTTTGTCTTAACTTCTAATAAACTCTCTCTATGAGAGAATATCGTTCTGTAAAAACAGAACTAAACCACTTCTCTCCAAAAGGAGAGAAGTGCTATCACCTTCCGTCCTCCCTAATAGGAGGAGTCCTATCACTCCGTCTCCTCCCAAAGGAAGAACGGGACTCCACTGCTATGGACACCAATGTGTCCAATAGACTATTTCTTTTTATTAGTAATTAAAACAAACATCCAAACAGTAAATACATAGATCTGGAAAACCAAAAACAGAACTGGAAAAACACAAATAAAACCCAACGGAGGCGCGTGCATAACACGCGCCACACTGGGGAGGAGCCGTTCGGCCAGTCAAGACATTTCCGGCGGCACTGGGCCGTGAGCTGCCGCGCATGACGTCGATGGAAGCTAAAACGCGACGGTTTGACAAACCACGCGTTTTCTTTAACTCGAACGTCGGCGAAAACTCGCCGCTCCGATGGGCATCCAATCCGGTCAACCACTAGATCTGCAGATGAGGCTTCGCCCGGTGGTGCGCGTATCGGAAGATGGTGACCGGAGAGACTCGAACCGGCTATCTCCCTTATTCGGCAGAAAACCTGAAAAACAAAGCAAAACAAAGCAAAAACACCGGAGACGAAGGGCCGGAGTGGAGAGGGATGAAAGGAAGAGGAAGGAGGAGCCGAAGCTCCCCTTCCCCCCAACTGGAATCGGACGGGTGAGTTTTTTTTGAGAGAGAGGGTCTGGTTACAGAGAGAAAAGAAGCTCAATAGTCTAGCTAGTTGAATACTATTTTTAAGAGCACAATTTGAGCCTCTCTGCTCTTGGATGAGCAGCAGCAAGGCGACAACTTGAAGCCGCAAATTTTGGGAAAATGTGACCACTATATATAATTAATAAAGCAAGATTATTGTAACAACTTTAATTGAAATTAACTACAAAAATCAACGCTTTGAGCTTTCTGTTCAGGGTTTTCGATGGGAGGTCTTGTTTATTTCGAGGAGAAGAAAGGAAGAGAGGGCTCGCTGTAACGGAGAGTGCACCATGGAAGGAGTTGATGTGTAATGGGGAGAACATTTCCCCTCCTCTCACATTCTTTAACTTGGTACGAAATGATTCTAGGCACAACTATGAGAAATAGTCATTGAAAGATAGTTAGGCAGAGGGCTAATCCATAATGCAGAGCTCAGGTTGGATATTGAGTTAAAAATGAGAATCGAGATAAAATATTATTAAATTATTATTTTTAATATTATTATTATTATTTTGATATTAAAAAAGTCAAATTATTTATTATATTTTGAATTGAAATTTATAAAAATTATAATGATTGAATTAGATGATATGAGTTGAGATCAAGTTTGAATCTAAACGGGACTTTAGACTCTTTTTTACGGATGTAAAAATTTTTAAAGTGCTGTTTTGATAGTAAGTTGAGATGAAATTAATTAAGATAAAAGTTAAAAGTTAAATAAAATATTATTATAATATAATTTTTAATATTAATATTATTTTTATATTTAAAATAATTGAATTGTTTATTATACTTTGTGTGAGAATTTAAAAAATGAAAATTCTATACATTATATTATTATCCCACTAAGTATGATGTGGCAAATTTATCATAATTAAATGATTATTTATTGCATGCTTCTTTATCATCTAATGGTGATGAATGTGCCACTTATTACTTAGTATGATTAAAATATGATGGGAGTATGGTGTATAACATTGCTCAATTTTCCCTTTATGCATAATATGGAAAAAGGTTGAGGGGTAGATGGATTCTAGTCCAAGTTGTAGTTTTAGATAGTTTTCTTTTTAAATGAATGTTATGCATCAGTTACTATCAACTCTTACATCCCATATTTATAGTTTTTCATAGAATGTGAAGATTTTTTTGTAAAATATGAAGATGTAGAGTAGTAAATAATGACTGATTTTTTCTTCTTTTTATGGTATGAAATAGCACCTTGATTTTTCTTCTCTTTATTTAGAATTTTACTTATGTAACGTGGGCCAAGCATTGAAAATGGTAAAAATCTTAAAATTCAAAATTTTAGATTTAAATTAAAGAAAATTTGATAGAATGAGATTACCACTCATACTTGTAATATTGTGTACATGTGTTGCACTATTCTTTTTTCTATATTGAGTAATTATAGATATCAAGTATGTAAGAGTGGTGTATTCTTATTAAAGAAATTAGGTTCACCATTAAAAATAAAAGTATTTATATTAATCACAAATTTATCTATCTTTTTTCAAACGAACATGTGAAACGTAGACACCATAGAAATATATTTAAAATTATTGTGAGATCAAGGTCCATGAATAAAATTAAATTTCTAATTTTATTGTTCGCTATTCTCTCCATTGGTATTATTGTTATTAGTTAGTATTTTAACCAACAGATGATTCCAAAATACAATTGTATTAAGAGTAATGTTATATACAATTGTAAAGTACACAAGCGATGTATAATACTTTTAAAAAAGAGTAGAGTCCACTAATATATATATATTTATATGAGTTCCTTATTTACTCATTTTTTTCAAAATAATTATGCGGCACATACATATTCTATGATTACAAATATCTTTTATCTAGTATTAAACTCTCGAATTCTTAGCCTGCCAATTAGGTAAACCAATCGGCATAATATTTATCATTAACCAAACATTACATGACATCGACTTGGCTAACTGGAAATATTTTGCTATAGGATCCAAACTGAACTCAAGTCAACTTACAAGTTGACATGACTTCATATGATGTATATGATTTGTTTTAGAATTAAAATAATTTTACAAGTTAATATATCATATAAAATCATGTAAGTTTGTTGATTTAATTTTATGAATTTTCTTTCTAAATTAAACGTTTCCTATATTTGGCGTTTGCGAACTACTTACTATCATAATTCACTGTAATGCGAGTTCTTTTTTGGATCATAGTACAGCGGATGCAAATTTGCATCTGCGTGACTGCTGACAAGTGTATTTTCCTGATTGCAAGCCAAGTTCATGGAGCTGACGACAATCATGGCTTTTAATCTAGTTGGATAGCACAAAATCTAATGAAGGGAATGTTGCAGGGGACGTATTTACGAAAATATATAATAAGGAATTTTGCAGTAAATTAAACCTATAAAGTCCGTTGTATATGGGAGCCCCATTCATGAATCAGAACACCTTAATTAAAAAAATAAAATAAATACCAGATAGGAGATAAAATATAAATGCTGCAGTTTGTCGTAAAAACATAAATAAAAATATATATAATTAAAAAAACTTGTTAGTCGGTTCGTATATTTTGTTATTATATATAACAAACTTATAACCCGCGCAATGCGTAGATTATTGTGTATATTGTATATGAGAGATAATATTTTATAGTGGAGAAAATTCAAAGGGTTTATAAGACAGTTTAATTTTACGAAACAATATAAAGGTTAAAATGACAGTTTAATTTGAGTGAAATCTTGAATCGATTTATATCTTTATATGAAAGAAAATAAATAAAATTTAAAAGTCATAACAGTTCATAATGAAACATTATTTTTAAAAGGATTACCACTCTATAAACATAATATTTTAAGATTCTAATTTTTATTTCAATTATTACCAATAATAATCTATTTTTATTGGTAAAATGTCACGTCGGTGTCATATAACTCTACTAATTTCATAAATATTTTTTTTTAATAAAAAAGGAAGAGAGTTAACATTTATCTAAATTATCTAAACAGTTGAACCGATTGGGAGTGTGCTTAAATTCCTTATCATGAAAGAATTATGTCTTTTAATAAGCCATTTCTATTTTTTTTTTAATTTAATAAAATTCTTAAATATGTAAGATTATAAAATAAAAGCACCCACGAGTTCTAGATTCGATGGATGGGCTTGGAGCCTTGGGCACTGGAAGAGACACGAGCGGTGGGAATGGAAGCAGTGCGGGAAAGTGCGGTGTTGGTGTCTCCCGACTTACTACTTGGTTTCCATCTCTCTTTTCGCGCAATGCCACCTCTTTGTAGTTTCATCTTTTTGTTTCACACTTACACTCCTTCGTTCCTTTATTTTATAGTACGAAGGATAACTCAACAAAAAAAAAACTGTGTTTCTATATAATTAAATAAATTTTAAAGACCGATCTTCCATGAATCCTCGTTGTATGAGTTGGTATTCAAGGTCGGCAATAGACTTCTAAGAAATAGAATATATCCATTCCAACCTTCAACAATCTTCATTGAATTTCTCATCTCCATTAGCCTCTAAAAACAAAATCAATTTAAGATTGAACCATATTATACTTTGATCCAAAAAAATTGCTGAGGGTTACTCATTCCAAAATGCCATTGCTTTTGTGGCATTTAATATTCTTTTTTCATATCTATTGATTTGAGGATTATTAAACACCGTCACATCATTAAAGCGAGATAAAGATAAAATAATAGTGTAGATTTTAATATTATCCTAGAGGCCCATATACAACATTTTTAATCGAACTTTTACGATTTTACCCACATGTTTAGATGATCTAATTTGTTAATGTAATGAACACACTTCATATTGAAGAGAACATCTTTTAAGAGTGTACCATTGTCTTTAGAATATTGTCGGTGAATTCAAGTTTTGAAATAAGACTGTAGCCAACCTGTTGGTTCTTTGTCGACAAGTCTTTATACGCATTAACATTGGTATCCTATATATCTATTTTTTTGTCTTGAGTTTGTCGTATTTATTTAGTAATTTTTTAAAAATAATTGAAATAAAAACCTACCCAAAATCGTAAAGGAATAATCCGTTGGCTCCCACTTGATATTATTATTTATAAGACAAGCCAAGATCAGTTCAATTGATCATTTCACCTACCAAACAAAAGGAAAAATTATTCAATATTTCGAGGACCACAGACTGCAAAATCGTATACTTTGCAGCAGTTAATAACCCAATTAATATCATGGTTTGTAAAAAGTAAAAACCATCGGCTGTGAGAGTCATGGGAAATATGATGTTCAATGAATGGAATCGTTGCTTAATTTCTTGCTGTTGCTGATGGAAATTAAAAAAGAATCATTGGAAAAGTTGCCGTCCTTTCTGTCTTTTCGAATATATAGTTCCTAAAGCACTACCGGCAACAAAAGTTAACTACGGGATAAAAAGCCATGGGGTTAGTTAAAAGTCGATACTGATTCGATGAAAGGATAAAAATCATTGGGGCGTAACCGTGAAAAGACAACTTCAATTTTCTAGCCTCAAGTGCTTTTCGTAAATGGGAAAGTGTTAAAGTTCTGGAGAGATGGGATGGTTTGTAAAATATTTTATTTTATAAATAAAAATAAAATATTTTATAAAATTGTAAAAAATAAAAAGAAAATTTATTTTAATATAATTTTTATTTTAGAATTTAATAAAATTGAATTATTTTATATGTTTTGTTTGAAAATTTGATAAAATTGTAATGATTATATAAAAAATTAAGATTTAAAATTAAAAAATGTTTGTATTTGAATAATGTTCATAAGTTGAGATGAAATGATATGAGCCTTAAGACTCTTAATTATTTATTCTAAAACACTAGGTTTAGAAATGTTATGCATGATTATTTTAATAATTATTCTTTATATCAAGGAATCAATTTATTATTTATTTATCATCATGATAAAAAGATAATTAAAAAAATGAAGAAGAAGTTTATAATTCTCTTTGAAGGTGCCAAAATATTTAAGCTAAGATCTTTCCTATAAAATGTTTAATAGGAAGAGTTGTGTAACTCTTTATAAAGATCAGAATGAGTTTGTTTCTAACCCGTATGAGACATCTCAACACGCTCCCTCACGTGTGGGCCGGTATTTCCAGTACCATCATCATGGGTAGGTCACAGGAACTCATCATTGGTCATAAGTTAACTTGCTTTAATACTATATAAAAATATCAATTTCTTCCTATAAAAAGCCTAATAGGAAGAGTTGGATAACTCATTACAAAGACCATAATGAATTTGATTCCTAATTCGCATGAGATTTCTCGACACTTTCATCCTTCACAAACAGTTAATAACAATGACTTTTAGCATATTGTATTTTAGGATTCAGCTTAAATTATTCAAAGGTAATATTTTAAAACGGGATTTATTGTCGAAATAGTTGTTATTCCTCAGAGATATATTTGGATTATGCAAGACGTTAAATTGTAAAACATTTTTTTATTATAAAATAAATTTGATTTCAGATTAAATCATATCAATTTTAAGTTTATAGACTGAACACTTGATTTCACAGGCTGCATTGAAAATATGTGTATACCCATGACCTCCATGATAGGAAGTCGGAAAAAGCAGCTCGATAAAGGCTCCTCCCTCTTTTAGGTCGCATAAATCAAACTAGCATAATTTGGAGTGGCGCTCTAGTCGCTGGACCCTACGGCCTCACATGCAATACACTCAAGTTTGAGCTTTTGTTTTATTTTTGTGATATTATTTCGTAATTGACGGAAACGTCTTGAACTCGATTCTTTTTAATAGTAACTCCATTATTATTTTTTTTTTAGAGAAGTTGTACGGTAGTTGTACATTCTACGATTATATGTAGTATTAATTTTTTTTTTTAATTTACATGAAAATTTTATTTTTTTAATAATGAATCTCACTTTTTTCTTTCAAATAGAGAGTGCGAGATTTGAATATTTTAAAACATAATACACTAACATATGATTTGTCATTTTATTTAAACACATATTTACTCATCAATATGTGTGTTTTAAAGAAAAATTTCACTCATCATCCAGATTCCTCACATCATACACTATACATAATTTTTTTTCCTTACAAAATGTGTGGTGTAAGGACGATGAGTAGAATAATTTAATTAGTTTAGGATGAATAAAATAAAAAGAAATTAAAAATAAAATAAAAATAAGTAAAATTGTATTTAAATAGAAAATAAAAAATAAAAAATCATATAATAGTCAAAAGCTCAAAGATCCTAGGCATTCCCTGCTGTTTGAGAAAGTAGAACATACAGACGTGCAGATTGATCATTTTAACCAAAGCAAATCTGTATGAGGGAACAAGAAAGGGAGAAAAAGCCTCCTCTTTGATCTTATAAGTAGAAAGATGAATGAATTGATTCTAAACCAGCTAGCAAATAAAAGTTTGTTTGGGATGAGAATCAGATTGTCTACCATTATCATATATCATAATTATACATGTCTTATATTTTGTACAAATTGGATCTAAAAGTCTCAAGACCCTGTTGCCTCGAGGATGACACAGTCCAAGACTTATATTATAACCAATTATCAATCTCACTTAACCGAAATCTATTTTCAATTGTATTTTCATTTTTATTATAATATGTCATGCTGTTAGGTTATTTATATAATTACTATTATTTAATGACATGCCATAATATAATAAGATAAAGTATAATATATAAATATTTCAAGACTAATATCAGATACGTTGTATAAATGTTGAGTACTCTTTTAAAAAGAGTAGGTCCACCTTTTAAAAACTAATTTTTTCTTTAATGTGAAACCATATTTATTTATTTTTTTAAAAGAAATTCGTGACACTTATACACTATAATTAAAAATGTCATCCTTCATATTTTAATGATTAAGAAAATCATTTTTAGTGTATCGATGTATTTTTTTATCTTTTAAAAATGTTTTAAAAAATAAAATAAAAAGATAAAAAAATAAATTTATATTAGGTGAGACACTCAGGAATTATTACTGTGCGGCAGCCTAGACCGTATGTCATAGTATTGCGTATCCCAAAAGAGAGATCGATTTGGATGAAAAACATTTGTTTTTATAATTAATATTATTTTATGAGGCCATAGAAGTAGGATGAAACCCAATAAAATGCAGGGGAGAGGAGATTTCTCTCCTCCGTTATCAAGGCCCACTAGGCCTAAAAAGTTTCAGTGACAGCCCGTAACTCTATTTCGATGGTCCATTCAGGTCCGCGCCGTTCTTTAGGTTTAAACAGCCTCGGACAGGCGGACTTGCTTCGGGAAGCCGTTGGATTCTCCAAACCTTTGGTTCCTTCGCGCTCAGACAATGCCAGTTTAGAACTTCAGAGAGAGAGAGAGAGAGAGAGAGAGAGAGTTAGGGCGTTCGATTGCACTCCACTATGGACGTTGCCATTGTACTTGATTCAGAAATTTGCGTGTCCGGAAGTAAGCAAAATCCTCTTGTTTTTTTTTTTTAAAGCACAAAATACTCTTCCTCTAGTTCTTACTTTACTTATTGATTTTGCGACTCTTAAAGTGTAGTTTTATCTTTATGATTACAGGATTTAAGTTTTGAATTTTGTGTTTGAAATTCATATTTGGATAACCAGTCAGGCCCTTAGGGTTAGAGTCTGTCAAAGTACAACTGAGAAATGCGGTGCCTGTTGGGTTTCTGGGATTAGGATTCGCTTGATGGGATGAAGGATTTGGTATTCGAGTTTGTGCTACAGTGCCAGGGGTAGGTTTCCTTACGATGACAGTTTGTTGAATTGAGATGAGAACTCGTTAAATCGTCTGTTTCGTTGCTAACGAAACTCGTTATATCGTCTGTTTCAATTTGGGCGCGTTATTGACTTCTCATCAAATGCAACATTTTGTTTTACAGTCCATTTTCTTTGGTTTTCTTGGACCCCTAACAGGTGCTCAGATCTTTTTGTAGTGCTTGAATTATTCGATTACTAAGAAAAAGTGAGTGCAGATGATAGGATAAAAGGAGCAAAGGGACCCAAAATTGGAAGTGCTCCGAGGAAAAGGCTTGCTGACATAAGCAACTTGCAGAAGCAGCCGAAACCGGTAAACCAAGATGTGAATCAGCTGCCCATTTCGCTTACGGCTAAAGAGTATATTGAAAAGCTACAGAAGGTATGCTTACAGAGGTCCTTATTTTATCTTCATGTCTCTGCTAATTCATGCTCTTCCTACATGCGATATCAGTTTAATTTACCAAGATCATTGTGAATATGGTTTCAGGAAAACATGACACTTATGAAGCTTGTTGTAGAAAGAAAGTATCCTTCTCTATCAATTTCATTTATCGATTTAGTTTTTTTCTCACCTGGGATTTTCTGGTATGGTTCTGGTTTATACTTTCCTTAGCGTTGGTTGACAGCAAAATTATTGAACTGAGCAGAATCGAGTTGCAGAAACTGAGAATCAGTCTGCAGAAAGTGCAGCAACAGAATTTGCAACTTGCCCAAGCAAACAGTCAGATGTTGGCGGTACCTTCACGTCTTTGATGCTCAGTTTTTCAGTTCTTTAATTCCCTAAAACTCTGATGAGAGTATCGAGGCCTTGGTGAATCTGACATTATGTTTATCATCCTGCAGGAGCTTAATTCAGGTAAAGATAGGGTAAGTATTCTGCTGCAAGAAAGGCTGCAACTTGATGCCTTAATCCCGCATGTTGTAATCTGTAAAAATTGCAATTTGTTTATTTTTAGCTAAAAGCACTTCAGCATGAGCTTGGATGCAAAAATGGCATGCTCAAAGCACAAAAACTGGACTCGGAGGTCAGCTTATAGTAGTTAAGTCAATCAGGTCCATTTAAGGTTATCAGAATAGTACTCTATTGACTTATAATCTTTTGTGTCTTCCAAGATCAAAGCGAAAAAAGTAATGCTCAAAAATTCGGGAAATGAGGTACCTCTATAAAATGCCTCAGCAGTTCTTAAAAAAGTTTACAGTTGATATTTTCCTCTCTTCTGTGATATTTAAACTTTCTCTTTTACTGCTTTAAGGTAGGTAAAACTAAGCACGATGAGGCAGGGGAATCTGCTCAAACAGCAAGGGGGGACTCTAATACTTGTCATAACAACAGAAGAAGACGGCAATCCAAAAATCAATGTAATTAGCATACTAGGCCTTTCATTTGAAAATTTGAATCTGTTTAGACAGAAGCATTTATCTTTTATGATTTGGTTGCAGCTTTGGGTCCCACCACCGGGAATCAAATCAACACTAAAGAGACTGTTGAAAATAAGAGGTTTGTCTCTGCATGTTTCATTGCTGAGTGTAAGATTGTAGTCGGACTTGGGTTTTTACAATGATTCAGAGAATTAAAGATCATTTCATATGCTTTGATGTTCCAACAGAAATTGTTTGAGAAGGCAATCTGCAAGGTTTAAATCTGAAGAACCAGAGCCAAGTGAAGATTGTTTTGTGACAGATAGGGATTCGGGTCCTAGCACTCTTAAACCAGTCCTTGTTAAGCAGGATATAGGAAATAAGAGGTTTGTTCATGCATGTTTCATGGCTGTGTGTAAATTAATGTTTTCAATGGATTTTCACAAAATAATCTAGAAAACTAATGGAAGCTTTGGTGTCCTTGACAATTTTCTAACGGGCATTGTTTGAGAAGGCAATCTGCAAGGTTTAAATCTGAGGAACCAGAACAAAATGAAGACTTGTTTGAGATAGATGATGCTAAATTCCCTGCATCTCCTCCGGTTGATGATGTGCATGGCAGCAGTCAAATGCCATCAGAATTGCCAGTCAAAAAAGAAGAAGAAGGAAATACTGCCGTTGGAGTCAAAGCTCAAGAAATTCGAAGATCATCTGTTGGAAGGCCATTGCGCCGAGCAGTTGAGAAGGTTCAGTCCTACAAGGAAATTCCTCTCAGGATGAAGATGCGCCGACAGGAGTGAGTCAATTCTTTCCAAACTCCTACATGTGTTGTTGAGTGCTTCCTGCCAATTTTTGTCCTCATGATGTTCTTTGTTCTTGCACCTTCTGTCAAACAACTTTTCCCCCCTGTAAACATGTTCGTATCTTGCTTGTATTTTTTTTCTTTTATAATCATCTGCAGATGATAACTAAGAATCCAAAAATTATCTCGATTTGTTAATTGAGTTGTATCCGAACAAACTATATACTCATGGATTTGCAGGTTGAGCTGTTGGTGGTGGGGGTGGGATTTCTTTCTGAATCTCTCGGTCAGTTATTATGAGAATATACACGTTGAAGATGATTGATTACTATTACCATTGGGGCATTGATTTTCACCCGAGGTATAATTTCGGTGTTAGGAGGAGATACTTGAATTTCATTAAAGTAGAGTTGCTAATTTGTGGCTAATGGTTTTTCTTTTGACGGAGTAATTTTGGACATATTCAAGGGGGAAAAGAGAACAAAAGAAATATGTATAAATATATATATAAATATATATTATTTTACAGATGTTTTTTATTAATCTCAAAGTGGTCTGTTCTGATCATTGACATATTGATAAAAAAAGAAGTCAAATTAATCTGTTTCCCTTGGTCACATTACCTTTTGTTACTACCACCCAATGAATAATCTTCCCTCTTCCTTGACGTGTGGGTCCAGCATCTTTCACCCCTCACGCATGCAAAAAGAAAAGAAGGCTGAAAAGATTTGATCCTGTACCATACGTCACTCCCACAACTTACAAACCGCGTTAGCGCACGAACAAAGCAAGCAAAGGAATAAAATTTATTGCATTAGTTGTTAATTGACGCATTATTAAAGCAGTAGTTGTTGATAGTATACTTATGATTCGTCCTATGAAATAATTAAAATTCTCTAATGATTTCATAAGGAATGATAGCATGAAATCGTGATGGCCATGCATGTGGGATTGTACAGTACTGTGGACGATATCTCACGCAATTCTTGGAGTGATTATAAAAGAGAATATCCCACCTACCTGAATTAAAATGTCGGTCTAAGATAAAGCCATAGCAAATAATAATAATAAAAAAAACAATAAAACAAGTTTTGACAAAGAAAACATATATAATTTTTTTGTCCATATTCCGAAAATGCTTTAGCCAACAAGAGATTACAAAAAAATAAACCCATAAATTGATATGGCTTGATATAGTACGTCAGATTATAAAATTATTTTTATTATAAAGTAAATCTAACGAATTCCATGAAAAAGTTATTTTTTGAGTATGTATCAGTTCTCTTCCTTATATTCTGTGGCATTGGGACAGTTGATAGTGAAAATAAGTTATAACCAATGGTAGTAGGCCAGCAAGTTATCAGGGTCGCATTGGGTTGCAGAAAGTCAGCTGCAGGCCACCTGCATCTCAATTCCTTCCTGAGTTCATCACCCAGAGAGATATCAATCAATAAGGAATTTGATGGGCCTTAAAAGTTTAAAACATCCTTTTTTGTAGTCTTTGATTTTGAAAATTCTATTTTCCCAAAAAAGAGGGAGGCATATGGCATGTAGTAGTAGTAGTAATGTGCAAGAAGATTGTGGCTGCCCCACGCTTGAGAGTTTAAATACAAATCGCGGATTAAAGGCTTTATTATTTTCGTCGGTTGAAACTGAAACTTCAATCCTACTAAACATAGAGAGTGAAATGCACCGTAATGCATGTGGATGGACTGGGACAGGCCTATCGATCGTGGAATGGGGATGCAAAACGCAGTGCAAATCTTCCCAGAAGAGGGAGTTTTGAATGGGTCAAATTGGACAGCCAGTCTCTTTTTCCCTATAAAGGATATTCCTGTTGTCCAAAAGATGTCCATGAGGACCCTACCATTATCTCCTTTTGCTATATTTTTGGCTGAAAATTTTCGGTTCCGCTCCCTTCTCTGACTATAATATGAAAGATGAGGAGATGGGTGCATCTGCATGCAGATGCAGACACTTATCTCAAGCGATATGGGCAGACATGTTTGATTCAAAAAATCTATGACACGATACATTTTAGTGGCTTACAGCTTTCTTTTGAGTTTCCTACTTTAACTACATAAAATCTGGAGCTGGTTTAATTGTACAAAAAAGAAAAAGCAACAAATTTAGATTGTATATGATTTTCTGAGAACTGAAAACTGGATTTATTTTGCTTACCAATCAGTTCCTTGTACTCCTTTTCCTTTTCGGGTTTGGGCTGAGTCTGGTAGAGATCGTGGGATGTGAATGGGGAAGGGGAGCCTTTCTAAGTTCAACTCTTACCGGGTCAAAAGTAGAAAGAAGGAAGAAGAAGAAGAAGAAGAAAAAAACCTCGATTGCTGAGTTGATTAGATAAATGAGCCAAATAAGAGATGGTTCAACGCTAAGAGAGTTAAAAACTCGATTTTTCATTCATTTTCTCCACCTATATCTTACTGAAAGAAACAAACCTTTGGGTCATGTGGACCAAGTCCAACATTGCTAGGGAATGAATAAAGATATCAGCTTACTTTAGAAAATTTGGAGGTTAGAATACTACTTTTGAGATGAATTTGGGGGTTACACTCGTGGGTTTCATCCATTCATCTCCTTTCCTCTTTATCTATAAGGGAAAACAAAAACAAAAAACAAAAAAGGAAAGAAGAAGAAGAAGAGAAATCATGAGGCAAAACTAGCTCATATCAGGGCAAGACTTGTTTATCTTATTTTCCCATTCGAGAGTCAAAAAAGAAAACTTCAGCATACGCTCTAGAAGGGAAAAAGTGTTTGGATCAAATAGCTTTAATCATTCATCAAATTGCACTTTATCTTTAAGCCTGACAGATTAGGAGATTCTTGCAACACTAAACTTCTATTAGGATTGGTTTTACTATGTTCTTTTTTTTTAATTTTCCCCCCTTAAAGCGGTTGGTTTCACTACTACTCAATTCCTTTCGCCATCTGCTTGTCCCTTACCAACCTTTAAACCCTTGATTTGACCTTTGTTGTTGACAGCAAAGCTAGATTCCATCTTAATTGGCCCTGTTTTACCTCAAAACATGTATATGAGTTTCCATAAGGAATTGTGGCATATTTTTTCTATTTAGTTCTGGGGGCAAAAGAGTTTCTGAAAGTGAGAAATTTGATACTTGTTATCTCAAGCTACAAGGAAGCAAGCAAGGGAAGCTTTCTTGTGATGAGATTTTACAATATATTATGAGAATGTCTGTAGATAATGTGAAATGGAATGAATAAATCCAGAACTCCATGAAAAAAAGAAAGAAAAAAAAAAAAAAATACAGGACAGTTCAACAACCATATATTAAAGATTTGGATGTTTTTCATCTGCTTGCTCAAGGGGACACACATCTTCAAGCCCTCATTGCAGCAACATCTTCAAATTTACATTTACAGTCGCTTGTGCCTTTTTTTCGACAGGTAGTTACACCAAAAAGGTGCAGTATGAAGAGGAACTAGCTCTTAACTTTTTACTGCAGATTTCACACTCCTTCCCTCCGAGTTTAGTCACTCACACAGAATCCAAATGCATAAAGATGTATGCACTCGGCAATTTGGCCTTTCTATACTTTTGGCCTTTTGTGTTTTTTGTCCAAACTCATGTCCTTCGAAAGAAAAGAATTAAAGTGACAATAAAAAGAAAGTAAACAGTAACAAAGTGCTCCAATTCTATAAGAGTTGAAGAAACCGCACATAAAGCCCCCACCCCATCTACTTCGGCTCAGACCACTGCCAGAAATGGAGGTTCAATGCAGTCCTCTTGGATGGGAATTCTGCTACCAAGATGATCGGGTAAGATATACTCTTTAGGCCTCTTGAGTCCAGTGCTTTATTTTGTTAGCGACTCTTTTCTGTTTCTCGTGATTGTGCTGTGTCTTTGGGGGATAATAAAAGTTGCTAAAATTGGCAGGGAGTTGAAGAGTTAAGACATTCTCTCTTGTACACAACCTTGGAGCTAGAGACAACACTTGTAGCAGCTAAGGAGGAGATCACAAAAAGAGAATATGAACTGATCCATCTCAAAGATCTTTTGAGCAGGACCATCAAAGAGAGAGATGAAGCGCAGGCAAGATGCCATAAGCTAATGTTGGAGAAACTCGCGCTCCATCAGCAGCAGCAACAACTAGAAGAGCAGCAACTAGCTGCTTCAAACATTGAAGATGAATCAAAAGGCACCGACTCTAGCAAGCATTCTATCTCTTCTGACTGCCATGGAAACATCATGTGCTCCCCGGAAACTGACCCAATTTCACAACCGCTGCCACAAGCCGCCTTGCAATTAGTATCTGAGAAGCCATTGCCAGAAAAAGGGAAGCTCCTGCAGGCAGTGATAGAAGCTGGACCACTCCTGCAAAACCTCCTCCTGGCAGGGCCACTCCCTCGGTGGCAGCACCCACCTCCCCAACTTAACTCCATTGAGATTCCACCAGTGTCTATTTGTTCCCCATCACCACGTCTTGCACGCCAAGATTCTTGCATTAGTTTCAATGGTTGTTTTAATAACATATCTAATGCACTGTGATGGGTCTGATTCTTCCCCCAGGGCCAAGCATTGAGAGGTTGCTCTCCGTTGACCAACACCTAGCTAGCACTTTCATCTAATTTCTTACTACTCCCATCCTTTTCATACAATCAAAACATGAAAAGGTCATTAGCATGAAATGGATGGTTAGCTGTTATGCATCATTTTCAAAATTTGTACACAGCTTTATCTTAGAAATGAAAATCCTAACTTCCCTAGCATCATCGTCTTGGATGGAAAAATTGAACCTTCAAACAGTAAACTACTTAGTGAAAATGGATTTGAGTTCCACAAGACAAGATGGAGTAATTTAATAAAAAGCAATTGTTGGGCTCATGTGATTTCATTTTGCTTTTGCTTTTCATGTCGTAAAAATAAAGTAAAATTATAATGATGGTAAGTATGACCAAAACAAGCAATCAGTCATAAATCTTCCTAGGGATTTTCCTTTCCATGAAGCACACCTACCATGCACTCACTCACGGTGAGTGTCTGCCACTAAAAGTGCATCCAATTAGATTTCCCCATCATAACTAATGAGTTGAGCACTTGAGATAGATCCGATCAAAAAAATCAGACTTGATCCACATCACAACTTTATTTGCCTGCAAAAAACCAGCACTTGATCAACAAGTCCCAACTCCTAATAGTAAAACCCAGTACGAAGTTATGGACATGGATTGATATAGACCACTAATATATTCAACAAGTCAATGAAATTGGTAGCAGCTAAACAAGTTTAGGATGCTGCAAAAATTCTTGTCGCTACATAGGAGCATTCAAGTGACCGAATAATCAACAAGCTATGAAAATTAAACAAAACTAAAGAAGGATCGACTTATAGGGCTGTAAAATTGCAGCAAATACGTACGTTGTCCTGAGTCCCGACTCCTTAAAGGTTCGTTCTGTCACTGCGAGGCATGCGTGTGTGTGATCGATGGAGGATAGGCCCAACAAGGAATAAAATGACCACTATCGAGACCACGCCCAACATGACCTACAACTATTGCTCTTAATTATGATTTTGGATTTATTTACCACCAATTTCATTCGATGAAAATAATATTCATTCAGGAATATCTCACAGGCCAATAGATGTTGGTAAGATTTTTTTATTTTTTAAATTGACAACTCATGAACTGATAATTTTGATAAGGATGTTAGAATAGTCAGAATTCTCTTCATTTACAATATGATTTAACTTCTACGACTCCATCATGATGAGATCGAATTTTATAAGAAGTTTGGGCTTCTTCTTCTTTTTGTTTCTTGTCGTATGTCAGATTTATATTTATTATTTATAATTTTTATAATCATCGTTAATATTATTTATTATCTTTCATATATATAGCAACTTTACCAGCGAGTCAGCTCAGGCAAGTTGTATTCATGATGATCATTTATGGTTGGCTCGCTGAGTGCTGCCTCTTCTATATTATTTGCTTTATTCTTTCTTTTTTGTTTGTTCTATATATATATACATATATATATATATATGTATATATATATATCAAATCCGTTTGATTTATTCTCATACTACATCTGTGTTTTTTATTTTTCCTTCACATTCAGTCAAGTTCTTCCAAAATCGCATCTATTAATTTGCTCCGAATTATGTTAGGTACGTAGATCGATCTACCAATATTTGATAACCAATTAAGTGAAAGTAAATATTGACCTAAATGCATGATCATCGAGGTGAAAAATTAATACCCTTTCATTAATTTATTAATAATAATATTGGTTATAATAACTCAAAAATGATCTAACTTATAATAGTAATAAAGATCGTCATAACCCTTGTTACGCCTTAATAAGGCAAGTGCACCTGTGGACATAAAGACAAAAATACTAAAACACCTTTTAGAAGACTCACACACCACTACTTAAGGGAATATTTTGTAACAGAATAGTGAGCTGTCATGTGCATTCCGTTAAGGCAATATGCCTATAAATACTGGTACACTGTACATGAGAAATCAATGAAAACAAAAGTCTAATATTCATTCATAGTTTACTCTGAAGCATTCTATCAAATACTTAGTGTTCTTCTACCTTTATCATGGTATCAAGAGCCTAAAAAGGACCTGCGTCCAATTTTTTTAATTTATTTTTACAATTAGTTTCCATGGCCTCTCTTAATACCTCCATTATTTCGACTGTCCCACAGTTTGTAACAATTAAGCTAAACATCGATAATTACCTGCTTTGGAAGGCACAAATAGTGCCATTCCTATGGGGACATCATCTCCTTGAGTTTGTCGATGGCTTTTCTTCCCCACCGGTCAAAATGCTAAATGATAAACTTAATCCGAAATACACTCAGTGGATACAACAAGATAGTCTCATTATCTCAGCTTTGTATTCGTGTCTTTCGGAAAGTGTATTAGCTTAGCTACTTGATTGTACCTCCTCTGCTCAACTTTGGTCCACGCTTCATAATTTATTCTCGGCCAAATCAACCGCTCATGTCGTCCATACACAGTTTCAATTAGCCACACTAAGAAAGGGTTCTAAGACTATTACTGAGTACTTTAATAAATTCAAAACCCTTTCATCTTCTCTTGGTCCAGCTGGTCATCACCTTTCAGACTCTGAGTTTCTGGTTTATCTCCTTACTATTCTAGGTACTAAATATGAGTCGTTGATAACGTCACTTACCACTCGTCCTGACCCAATTTCTTCCCATCAACTCTATAGTTTTCTTCTTAACCACGAGTCCAGGCTTGCTCACTAAAATCAATCTCTTCTCTTCAGTCCCACTTTTGTTGCTAATATCACTACAGCTCCTCGTCCTTCCTCTAATTTTTCTACTTCTCGTGGTCGTGGAAATTTTAGAGGTGGGCGTGGGCGTGGTCAAAATAGCTCTCGTGATCAAGTCTTTGCTTCTTCTCGTCCTGTTTGCCAAATTTGTAGGAAACCTGGTCATTATGCAACCACTTGTTATCATCGTCTTGATCAGTCGTATCAAGCTCCTCCTCCATCATTTTTTTTTGGCAAACTATACATCTGTTCCACAATCATCTTCTAGCAACAATATATGGTTTCTTGATACTACAGCTACGCATCATTTTACCTCAGACTCACACAACCTCAATATGGATTCTATGTCATATCAAGGACTTGATACAGACAATAGATTACGGGAAATAGATGGAACATGAAGAATAGAGTTGAGAGAAAAATTGCCAACAGGGGTATTCAGTTGGGCAGAGCCGATGTTGTGGATGGCCAGAGTTGAGCCGTCACCAATGCTTACTTGGTCATTCAGTTTCTTTCTTGTGAAGGATGCATGTTCCCATGCAACACTTCTTCAGGGCAGCATTAAAGATGGACTGTATACCTTGCCGATTGCAGCTCAGTTAGTTCCTTCCATCGCCCCTCAAGCTCTGATTGGAACCTGTACAACGCCTTAACTTTGGCATTCTTGATTGGGACACCCGTCGCTTCGCACAACCAGCCTGATACTTCGTCGTTTTCGGTTGCCTGTAGCTTCTCCTTCTGCGTTTCAACAATGTTCGGCCTGCTTACATTCCAAAGCCCATGTACTTCCCTATCCCGCTTTTCCTTCTCGATCCCCTGCACCATTTCACCTCTTGTTTTTGAATGTTTGGGGCTCAGCGCCTTTACTTTCTTCTAATAGTTCTAGATTTTATTTTTCTATTTTAGATGATTACTCCAAGTATCTTTGTTTGTTTCCCATTCAATCTAAATCAAATGTTACATCACTTATGTTGAATTTTTTGCGATTTGTTCATAATACGTTTTCTCAAAAAAATATTGTCGTGTAATCTGATTGGGGAGGAGAATTTCGTCCTCTCCGTCCTATTTTTCAACAACAAGGCATCACATATCGCATCACTTGTTCCTACTCTCATCCTCAAAATGGGAGCATTGAACGTCTTCATCGACACATTGTCAAGACGAGTCTCTCTCTTTTATCCCATGCTTTGGTGCCTCAAAAATTTTGGGCCGAGGCCTTTCAAACGACCACATATCTCATAAATCAAATGCCTACTCCCATCTTACAAGATAAATCTCCATTTGAAGTATTAATGGGTCGGATTCCAGATTACAAATTCTTAAAAGTTTTTGGCTCCTCTTGCTAGCCCAATCTCCATCCTTACAATAAACATAAATTAGATTATTGTTCCAAGCAATGTGTATTTATGGGCTATAGTCTAGACCACAAGGGATATCTATGTCTTCGCATTGAGACAGGTTGCACTTATATTTCTCGAGATGTAACATTTGATGAGAATGTGTTTCCTTTTCAAAATCTGTCCACATCTATTTCCTCTGGCCCAATACACAATTCAGGTTCGTACTCACCTAGTCCCCTCATTCTATCTTATTCTCCTGATACGGGCCCAAATCACATCTCCACTCTTCAACCCAGAACTACTTTGTTCACTACGTCACCATCCCACCTCTCTTCTGGCCCATTTTCATCTCATTCTTCACCAAGTCTCGATTCCCAAATCTCCCCTAGGGTTCCCTCCTCGTCATTGATTTCCAGCATTAATCTACCCTTCATCTCCTTCTCGCTTTCTTCTCAAACTCGTTCGAGGGTTTCTCAATCTTCTCTCTTATCTACTCCGATTATACCCCACCAGCCCTCACATCGCATGATCACGCGATCATAAGTCAATATTCGATGTCCCAAAATTCGTCAAGATGGTATAGTTTCGTGGCCGTCCATCAAACCTTCCACCTCTCTCACCGAAACATCCTCTCTAGCCATAGTTCCTAAAGAACCTACTTCCTTTTCTAAAGCAAATAAACATCATGAATGGGGCACTGCCATGCACTCAGAGATTACCGCCCTTGTTCACAACCAAACCTGGGATTTAGTCCCATCGTCTCCTACCTATAATCTACTTGGCTCGAAATGGGTCCTTAAATCTAAACATCGAGCTGATGGCTCTCTTGAGCGACAAAAAGCTCGTCTAGTTGCTCAAGGATTTCATCAGCAATCAGGTTTTGACTATACAGAGACTTTTAGTCCTGTTGTCAAGCCGGTGACCATTAGACTTATACTCTCTCTTGCCATTTCGTCTGATTGGCCGCTGCATCAACTTGATATACAGAACGCATTTTTGCATAGAGACCTTGAGGAAGATGTCTATATGAAGTAACCCCTGGGTTCGTGCATCCTAATCTTCCTACTCATGTTTGTAAGTTGAGAAAATCTATTTACGGCTTAAAATAGGCTCATCGAGCCTGGTTTGCAAAGTTAAGGAATAGATTAATTTCTCTTGACTTTTGTTGCTCTGCGTCTGATTCTTCTTTATTTATCATTCGGATTGACTCTGTTTGCTTGTTCATATTAGTTTATGTTGATGATACAATAGTTACTGGGCCTAGTTCACAATCCATTTCTGATTTCATAAGTTGCCTTGCTTCTTATTTCCCAGTTAAAGACTTAGGGCCATTTCACTTTTTCTTAGGAATAGAAGTCACTCGCAACAATGATGGTCTTTTCCTTTCTCAGAATAAATATATCATTGATCTTCTCACCATAACCAATATGCATAACTGTAAATCGGTTTCTACTCCAATGTTTGTTTCTGAAAAACTTTCAGCTTTTGATGGTTCTGGTTTTGAGGATCTACAGTGGTATCGTAGTGTGGTTGATAGTCTCCAATACTTAGCATTTACTAGACCCGATTTGTCCTTTGCTGTTAATTGTGTGTGTTAGTTTATGCACAATCCTCGTCTTCCCCACTAGGAGGCTGTAAAAAGAATTTTGCGTTATCTTAATCATATTCGTCATTATGGTTTACATTTTACTACTTCTACCTCATATTCCTTGTCAGCATTTTTTGATGCGGACTAGGCCGGGTGTCCTGATGATTGTAGATCCACGGGTGGTTCTTGTATTTATTTTAGTAACCATTTAATTTCTTGGGGCTCTAAAAAGCAACCTACAGTTGCTAGATCTTCCACCGAAGCTGAATATAAATTTGTGGCTAATACAACTTGTGAGCTTCTTTGGTTGCAGTCACTCTTAAGTGAGCTTGGTGTGTTTCTTTCTTCCCCTCCTATACTATGGTGTGACAACATCAGTGCCACCTATTTGTCACTCAATCTGGTTTTGCATTCTCGCACCAAGCACGTGGAGCTAAATTATCATTTTGTTAAAGAATGAGTTGCTGCTAAGACTCTACAAGTATCATTCATTTCCAGTAAAGAGCAAATTGCTGATATTCTGACCAAGCCATTATTAACCTCCCATTTTGAACAACTTCGATCAGGCCTTACTGTTGGTCCAGCACTGCTTGGATCGGGGGGGAAGGGGGGATAATAAGGCAGGTGCACCTGTGGACTTAAAGACAAAAATGCTAAAGCATCTTTCAGAAGACTCACACACCACTACCTAAGGGAATATTTTGTAACAAAATAGTGAGTTGTCATGTGCATTCCGTTGAGGCAATATGCCTATAAATACTGCTACATTGTACATGAGAAATCAATGAAAACAAAAGTTTAATATTCATTCATATTTTACTCTGAAGCATTCTGTCAAATACTTAGTGTTCTTTTACTTTATCACGCCCTATTGGTGTATGTAATTTAATTAACTTGATCGAATTAGCTGGATTTGCATGATTCTAATTAATACAAATATATAATTACGATATATTATTATTTCTATCTTTTATTGGACGTGTAATTAATCACGATCATCTAGAAAATGCATTCTCCAGCAACTAATTGGTGAGATTCCATGTTTATTGCAACTTATACGTTTCAGCCACTATAACAAAAATGATTTTTTTCGACCAATTTATCACGATCAAAAGACTATTCATAATCAATTTTAGTTGCGAATAATTTTTTTGTCTCGATAAATTGGTCACAAAAGGCCGTTTTTGTTGTAGTGAACTTATATACCTTGTACACATGACGTACGTACATGATGTTATAACTACGTACTATATAATATCGATGGATTCCCATCCAGGGACGTCTGTTTAATCGATTGATTTTTTTTTTTAAGGTTAATTTATTAGGGGTTTGGTTTTGCTCGGTACAATATTTAACTTATACGTAGTACTGAATCTAATCTCTCTCTCCCCATGTATGCAAATACACATGAGATCAAGTACTACATCTACAAAAAGATCATACAAAAATAAATCTACAAACTACTTTGGCTTAATGCGGCATATATATTAGATCTACTTTACAATAAAAGTAGCTTAATTTACAATCTAACGTATTATATCAAGCCACGTTGGTTTGTGTATTTATTTTTATACGATCTCTTTGTGGCTAAAGTATTTCTCAATACATATATATACATACAAATTAATAGTAAATTATATAGGCTAGGCCGGAAAGTGGAATATATATGCATGGGTTATATTCACATGAGGAATATATACTTGAAGTTGCTGATCAGTATTGGTCATGAACCTATTTATATAAATATATATATTTTCCAGACACGTCTTCACTTTATTTAAAAACCTAGTTGATCATGAGGATATGCTTATCTTCATCATGTACTAAATGATGATCAGGAGAGGGAGGCAAGAGGTGGCCTGGAAGAGAAAGTTGGAAAAACAAAACTGATGTGGAGAGCTGGAGAGCTGGAAGCAGCCATGACGAAGATCTTGATCCTTTGCTTCCCCCAGCCAAATCTTTTACTTTTCTAGCTCTCTAGGGTTGGTTTTCTGCCTCTTAATTATAACGTCGTGCCGCACACAACTCCATGGCACTCCAATATGAACTTCCCTTCCTAGCTAGCTCGCTCCTTAATTATAAACCCAACCACATGAATAACCATTGACTCACCTCCTTACAATATATATATATATATATATATATTTATATATTTATATATATGCACCCCACAAACCACCAATAATGCAGGCATGCATGATGCGACGGTGAACGGTGATCGATCTGATCGATCATGTGATCAAGACTCGATTAACAAAAAAAAAAAAGGATAATTAGAAGACAATTAAGTTGGTAAAATGGAGAATTCTACATTAAATTATATATAAATCGAAAGAACATGCAAAGCAAGCTAAATAAAAATCTTATCAACTAGCTAGCTAATTATTTACTATATAGCTATAGGTACGATTATTGTTAGAATACTTAAGAAATGCAAAACGTTGAATATGTATATAAATATATATACCAGCTTAATTAATTCATAGCTAGTCATGTGTATGATTAAGTGTATATCAAGTGGTCAGATTAAAATTTAAGAACGTATACATTAGGACGTAGGATATACATATCGTATACGTATTATCAAACTTATGAATAAAATTATATGTATAATATTCATGTATATATGATCGTGCTAGCTTGCTAGCTGATCAAACTTACAACTATATATGTTGTCCAAAGACGTTAT
Source organism: Pterocarya stenoptera (assembly GCA_003123785.1). Lineage (NCBI taxonomy): Eukaryota > Viridiplantae > Streptophyta > Magnoliopsida > Fagales > Juglandaceae > Pterocarya > Pterocarya stenoptera. The sequence goes on along the minus strand of QEOT01006408.1, from coordinate 29,154 downwards.
AAGATTCCTGAATCCTGCAAAATGAGCTTAACCGGCCACTTAGCTAGCTAGCTTACCTCTCATTCATATATAATTAAGCTCAAGCTGGAGTATAAAGCACAAATTTGAAACGTATACATTAAAATATCATGAATTGTACGTATTATATATGCATGCGTGATGCTATGTAATGTTGTTGAGGAACGATCGATGACATTCATGATACCTTTCTTAATTTTTCGGCGTTTTGACTAATTAATTTCTATCAAAATTTATACAAGTACTCAGCCATGCATTAATTGAACAGCTTTTCTTAACAAAAAAATTAATTAATTAATTGGGATATTTGATAATGAACAATATCTATGCCTTCCTCTAAAGGGAAGCTAAGTTTCTCGTAGCAAATTAATTATTCTACAATTCAGTCGAATACGTAGTACTTCAGAATTTTTAGCTTTTTCCAAGCCTGTAATTAATATTGGATTTACCTTTTTTTTTTCTTTTCAATATAATATATATTTATATATATATATATACACACTACTTGATAGTGTCACATAAATGCCGATTTTGTCCCTAAATTTGGCATGGTCTACTTATAATTATAGACCATGCCAAATTAATTTTGTGGATGCTATATATTGTCTATGAATGAGTTAATTACAATATAATTACATGGAAAAGATCAGATCGATCGATGATGATCATGCGATCTTGGTTTCATTAATTCATATGTATCCATGAATTAGCCCAGAAATTAATCAAAGTACAGAATGCAAAGAAGAAAAAGAAAAGAAAAGAAAGGAAAGAAAAGGAAAGGAGTGGAGCACCGCGGATTCCGTGGTTCCAAGCTTGCACTCCAATCATCTCATTGGGAATCGTTGAGGCAAAGTTATGGGCTTTGCTTCCTCTCTTGCTTGCCTTCACATTGCCCTCTCTCTCTCTCTCTCTCTCTCTCTCTCTCTCTCTCTCTCTCTCTCCTCTGTAGTCTGTAACTTGCGGTATATTTTCTTCATTTAGACGTGGAATTAACTAAATTCTAGGAATTATGTCACTGACACGCTCGATCTTTGTAAAAATTTCCGTGTGTTATTCTCAGGTTCCAACCAAATTAAGAAAATAAAAGAAGTCTCGATCCTGACTTCAAGTTCTGGGTTCTGTTTTAATTTTTCATGTTTACTTGCAAAAAAAAAAAGTTTAAAATTATGTGGCTAATGTTTAGCATGCAGATATATAGTTAATTTATATATTAAAAAAAAAATCCTACCGTGCTTTATCACGTCTGCCGAAAGATCAGAAGGATTGTGAAACTTAATTAACTTTTAATTGGCTCACAAAACCAACGAAATATATAGACCCATTCTTTATCATGCATTCACTGATGATCAGTACTGGAATCAAATCAATTAGTTTTAGGCACGTACGTTAGAATTTGGCAACATGTCAAAGTCTCCGTCGGCCCTCTTGAAAATTAAAGGTTGATGAATATTTAATAGTGTAGCACGTGAATACGTACGTAGGTGATCAACTTAAAGAGCATAAAAAGGGAGGTGGATTAATATTAAGGGCAATTAAGGAGATGGGTAACACACTAATTAATTAATTAGAAATATAGTGGCCAACTAAGCTTAGGTACGTAGGGTTTGTTTTGATCAATTCGTGAAGTGCGTTGGCGAAGTGTGAGAAAGAGAGTGTGAAACGGACTTTTATACGTTCAACAGCTTTCTCCCATCTAATTAAACAGTTTAACACCACCGGCCTCCTCCCTCCTCTCTCTATTTTTAGCTTCATCTTATTCTTTCTTAGTCCAACTTGTTCCTTAATTAATTTGTCTAAATCTGATTTATCTATTTCCCAATAACTCTCTCCGTTACACTATAATTCCATAGTTTTCAACTCCATTTAAGGCTTTATATATCCAGACAGCTTCTAGAGGTTGGAAACTCAACAAGGATTGGGAGAGTAATTCGCTGTTACTGTTATTCTATTGGGTGCCTTTTTTCACTTCAAACCCTTCCTCTTCACTATATAAAAACATTACGTACACAACACAACCCCCCACTCTCTCTCTCTCTCTCTCTCTCTCCCTCCTTCTTGCTTCCTCCCCTACCCCAAAAAAAACATCTCTTTCTTTCTGTCTTTGAGGCTACCTCTATTGTTGGGTTTGTGGTTGCGGTGGTGGTGGTGCTGCTGGAACATGGAGGCCGCTCAAGAAGAAGTCACCGTCATGGGGTCTAAGGAGAATACCCACATCGTCAAAGGGAAGCGCACCAAGCGCCAGAGGCCGCAATCACCTATCCCTTTTGCCATGATCAGTACTGCTAATTCACCGACCGGAGAAGGAGGCGGTGGCGCTGGTGGAGGTTTCGATGGTGAAAAGAACTGCAATATTGATACCATTGACGATGACAACACCAGCTTCTCGCCGGCCACTTCCACTGAATTACTACAAGATAGCACTACCGAGGAAGAAGAGGACATGGCCAATTGCCTAATCCTTCTTGCTCAAGGTCAGACCCGGCAGGAGGCCCCAAGACAAGTCGAAGAAGATCACGGTGGTGGTGGTGGTGATGCTTATAAGTTTAATAGTCGAAGATTCTTAGAAGCAGCAGCAACCGGCACGGGCAAGGCCGGGTATTATGTCTACGAGTGCAAGACTTGCAAGCGGACTTTCCCTTCCTTCCAAGCGCTAGGTGGGCACAGGGCTAGTCACAAGAAGCCCAAGGCCATGGCCGCTGCGGAGGAAAGGGAAAGGTCATCGAAGCTGTTCTTGTTGTCGTCGGATGATGATCAAGAAGCGCAGTCCAAGAAGAATGATCTCATCTCTTCTCTGTCTCTCCAATTGAGTAGTAGTAGTAGAGGTTTGGGTAGCAATAATAACAGGTCGACTAAGGTTCACGAGTGCTCCGTTTGTGGGGCGGAATTCACGTCCGGCCAGGCCTTAGGCGGCCATATGAGACGTCACAGGGCGCCTAATATGGGAACCAATACCACTTTGTCCTTTACTTCTCCATCATTGGCGTTGGAGCCTGATCATCATGATCAAGAAACCAAGAAGCCAAGACAGATGCTTTCCTTGGATTTGGATCTCAACCTTCCGGCCCCAGAAGATGATCACCGAGAACCCAAATTCCCTTTTGCAACAAAACAGCAACAGCAAAAGCAACAGCAACAACCACAACAACAGCAACAACCTCTTGTCTTCTCCGCTCGGACTCTGGTGGATTGTCACTACTAAAAAAACAGGGTCAGACTTCTTATTTGTTTCCCCGTTTATCTTCCACGCTTGATCTCAAAGCTAAGACGAGGGGAATTGCCACAATTGTTTTTCTTTTATTTACCATTCACAAAAGTATACGATTCTTTAAATTCATTTTTCTAATATCTTAAGCAATTGTTTCACGGACACGTTCAAATTCTTTTTTAAAGCCATAGTTTGTGTTCTGAAAGGCTTATAATCATGGAAAGTGCATGATCAGCATCTTTTTCCTCTTCTTTTGGATTGGTTTTTGGCTCATTTTCAGTTGGAAGGAATGTGATCATAAAAACTTTTAGAGAGAGAGAGAGAGTAAAAAAAAAAAAAAAAGGAGAATGGGTGTTCGGTTTCGGTGTCACCCCGGCCCTCACCATCGATCTAAACCAAAAGTCATGGTCTATGTTTCATTGTTTCAGTTACAAGAAAAGCAAGCCGTTCTCTCTCTCTCTCTCTCTCTCTCTCTCACACACATATTAGCCAGTGACAAGAATAGAATATTAGAAAGCCAGTAAGTAACTGCAATTCCCACATGAATCCACTTGTTGTCCTTTCCTTTTTCTCTTTCCATAACAAAGTGATATTGAAAAAAAAATGCCTTATCTAGCTATTTTTGTTCTTTTCTTTGCTTGGTCCACCACCTGTTAGTTTAACAGCCTGCTCATTACACCAAAGCAAACATCTGCTGTCATCCAGACCCACAACCTTTTTAAATTCCTCCAATAGGTTCTGAATCTTCTCATACCCACTTGATTCAACTACTAACTACTTTTAGAGTACGTGAAGTTAGGTTGCATCAAAACATTAATCAATTAAGTAGGTTTAAACCCTTTTTTCTTGGAATTGAGGTCGATCGGCAGAGAGTTATGTTTAACTTAGAGCGCAGTTAAGTTGGACAGATTGTTCAGTACGTTTGATATGTAAATGCAGTCTATTTTATGCGTTTATTTCTCCTCTATTTGAAACTCTTAATTTCGGACTCTAACCTGAGAAGATATTTTTTCATATATATATGTCTGTCGTTATAATCAATGAAGACAAGTAAATTTGTGCCAAACTGTCGCCATTGTTTTGTGGCAATATTGTTAAATCCTCATGATTAGCTGTTGTCGAGTAAGTGTACATCGATTACAGAGAGAATGAGGTCGAGAGAGCGGCAATTTGTGAGGTTGCCAATGACTGCCATGCATGTTGACCGGAGTTTGATGGATACGTTGAGCTGAAAAAAAAAATTCACAGGTTACAGATCAAAGTGCCAAGTTTGGCAAGTTAAGGCACTCCGGCAGTTTGGAGATTTTCATCGGGGTAGACGAGGTGAAATCATTATTTTAATCAAATACTTTATGGGTATGTTCCAAATGGATTTTAGAGAGCCAAGACACGGAAGGTACATCTTATAAATTTAGAGAAATATTTTAATCATAAAATATTTTACAAAAATAACGTATTTAACGTATCTTATAAAGTTGTCAGTTGTAAGTTAATTATTTTTGTAAAATATTATTTTTATGACTATAACACTTTTAATAAATTTAATACTTACAAAAAATTACACTAATCATCAATAAATATTAAAATATCTAGGCACTGTATATATTTCTCTTAGAACTACTTGATTCTAGAATTTATACAAAGAAATTTAGATGATAATATGATATGATCAATATATACGTAAAACTGACAAATTTATCAGATTTAATAAAGGATATATAGAGATACAATCATTTTATAACTTTTTGTAACTCTATTTTAAATAAATGATATTTTTATAAAATAATAACTCTTATAATTTTATTTTACAAAATTAACTAATTTCCATTAAAAACAAAATCGTAAAAAGAATTTTAAAAGTGGTCGTCTCGATCTCGTCGGTTTTCATTAATTTTTGCAATTAAGATGTCAACTTTTTTAGAAACTTGTGGGGTCCCTACCGCCAGAGTGTTGCGTAATCGATCGGAACAAGATTGGGCATCAATATTGTTGGGTCTGTTCAATCAGCAGCTAGATGAAGTACTGTTCGAGGTTTCCCACAATTTGTTATGTACACGTGAGGTCAAGTGGTTGTCTGAATAATCAAGTAGCACGAAGTAGTGCAAGCAAACTCGGCATTTATTTTTTAAGAGAAATTGCGTGAAAAATAAATTGCGTAAGCATCATGATCATGGACCCAAAAGCAAAACTGGAAATTGTCAAAGGGACTAAAAGTACTGTGTGCATGCATGTTGTTAACCCTCAAGCCATTTGTTTTTTTAGTTATTTTGTTCTCGTTACAGTGTATAAAGTAGACCATCAACATCACATAAATAATTAAATAATAATATTTGATTTGTAATATTAAAATTTTAAAATTTATATTTCAAATCAAATTATGTAAAATTCTAAATTTAATTTTCTAACGTCCATTGAGACTATATCAGAATACTACAAAATAAAGGATAATTCGGGTTTGCATGATTGTATCATGAGTGCAGAGAAGGTGAAATCCGGAATATTTTTGTCTTTGGCATTCATATATTTGGTCAAGTCTTTTTGCCAAATCTAATTATCTAATGCAAATTGCAAAAGCAATTAAGATGACATTATCTCGAAGTGCTTTATTATTTTCATGAGAGCATCATTATTGGATTGGCTAAATGCATGCTGATCGCACAAAATATGACTAATTAATATTGTTATCTCTAATTATTAATTAACATATAGTTAGTATAGTTGTAAAATATGAAAAAATAAAGTTTAAAAAAATATTTATTTAAAAAATAATAATATTATGTTAATATATGAATAATCTAATATGAGATTATATGCTGAATGAATTTAACTTTAGATAAAATATATAATTTTAGGCAAATTTTAATTTTAGCTTGATCATTGCCAATGTTCTAAATATCTGATCATGAATAAAGATTTTTCTGATATATATCGACTGATATCCAAACAAATCTAGATAATTACTTCTCTATATTTTTTGGAACGAGGTAACAACCGACAACCGTTGGTTGCAGTTGGCAGAATTATTTTATTGGGGATAGAGGATAAATTAAACAACCAAGTGGGAGAGTAGTACGCAACTATCAACAAAATAATGATCAGTCGTTTTCGTTGGCCCGTGAGTACTACTTCTCATTTCTAATTTTCTAGTATTTGGTGAGAAATATATTTGTCCAGCGTACCTTTATCATAAAAATGAATAAATATGAGATTAACATCATGAAAAAATAATTTTTTTTAATGACAAACTCTATACTTTAAAAATAATACGTAAAATTTACATACCCTAATATTGTATTAATATTGCTTATAAAGTATAGGACTCATTGGAAGGTGACTCATAGTATAGAAATAAAACAGTCATTTAGAAATACCACTGCTAGTCTGTCAAGAGTTGTATGCTTATGAAAGTTTGATGACATGGATTTGGTTTACAGTTCATACGCCTTCTGTAATGAGTCAGAAAGTTATTAACTATCACCTAAAATCATATCTCATAGTATATATATAAACTCAAACTTCTTAATTATACATAGATCTCCTTGTTTTTAAATCAACTACTCCAAAATAATTAACTAGGAACATCACAAAGTCTCAAATTAACATTAACCTTCCAAAATACCAAGATAATAGAGCAAAACAAAATTTCTAAATAAACTCTTCAATAATGAAAGTACCTTCTTTACATTTAATTTGCTATGCCCACACAGTCTTACACATGCTTCATATTCTTAATCCTCATATGAAACGTCCAAAATGTCTGAAAATATTGTGGAAATAAGGGATAGTTATCAACAACTCAATAAGTAGAGAACATACACTAGTATGTAAACATGAGCATTTTTACAAAGTTCAAAATGCAAAACAAAACGTTTTTAATTTCAGAGTGTGGAACCAAAACATGTTCTTAAAATATTAGAGCGACAGTTCAAAAATATTCATATTCAAAAATAGCTTTTAGCATAGCATAACTGAACATCATAATCATATCATCTTATATCATATCGTATCAAAACATCATATTAAAACAGAGTCCATGTTTAACCCACGTGGTAGGGTTGTGCTATTTTCGATGGCCAAATCGGACAGAAACAAAATTGAATCTTCCTCTTATCATTCTCCGAGCTTTAAGTGTGCACACATGAAATATCATGCAGAAAATCACTTTGTTTCCAAAGTGGATGCACTTAGAGACAAAGAAGTTAGTACTAACCCAAATAGATACTACAGTTTTACACTAGTGGTAAGGTCAGAGTAGAACAAAGTAGAAATAGAATCAAATACATAATCGGGATGCCATGCCAAAGGTTTTTAGATGCTTCATCATGACAAAAGAAAGTACAAAGCAAATTCAAATCATTTCATATATCCAAAAACAAACTCAGATCATCCTCACATAAATATGTACAAATATCAAATTTCATAATCGCTCTTTCATATATCAGAAAATACCAAAAGTTGCTCATGTCTACACCAGTCATGACAGAAAATACTTTCTATTTTTATAAAAATTTTATAAGTAATGTAGAACACATAACTGAGATTGTTTTTACATTTCTTTTCAAGACAACATATGCCTTTTTTTATAAGATCAACCTCAGAACATTAGTTTTATGCAAAGTCCAGCAAATGAACCTTGCTTACCTCAATTTTTTAACTTCTCTGAATTTCCTCACATCGGTGTCAAGCGAATAACAATTGTCACCTGTAAATAAGTACAAGATTTGGAATTAAGCACATACTTTACAAATTAAAAAACCTAAAATGCTTAAATACCCCATATAATAAATATCTTAAACTTAAAATTCTCTTATCCTAAAATATCGTCCCTCCCAAAATATTTTGATTTTTACATAACTTCTCTAAACCATTACATGATTAAACTCTAATATATATATATATATATATATTTATATATATAACGTTTAAGACCTCGAATTTACTTATTGGAACCAAGGATTAGGCCCCGCTTGGATACACAGATGAGATGAGATGAGATGAGATGAGATATTTTAAATAGTAGTTAAATAAAATATTAGTAGAATATATTTTTTAGTATTATTTTTATGTTGAAATTTGAAAAAGTTGAATTGTTTATTATATTTTTGTATGGGAATTTTAAAAAGTTGTAATGATTGAGATGAGATGAGATGAGATGAGATAGTGGTTTTGTGTAAACAAACGGAACCTAAAAGTAAACCCATGATTACCCTGAAGCACTTAACACATGAAATCTAATTCCACCTATTCCTATGCCTACCACCCGCATCACGTTCTATATATCTATATATATAACTTATATGGATTTCTAAGAGCATTGGCATTGGCTTCATCAAAAGCCTAGTCAAATGTAAAATATGATGAATTTAATCAAAATTCAACTGCATTGAATTCATCAAAATGATGGATGGGAAGTTTTGAGCTGAGCTACAGTAAATCTATGGGATATTTCAAATTTAAAGGGTTACTGTTCACCGAGAAAATATGTTTTTTATTCTATTTTAATCCTGCAATTGCCCTTTTTTCCCCCTTTCTCTCTCTCCTTTTCCTCCCCGCATCTTTTCTTTCCCCCTTTCTTTCATTTTCGCAGTGCACCGATTCTTCCTCTTTTTGATTCTTCACGTAGAAACAGAACCATATTGGTTTCTCTCCTTTTAGGTTCGCACAAGCTTTTTCTCCTTTCATGTACTATTCGTCTCCTTTCTCTCTCCTGTAACCTTAGTTTCAAGAAGAAATGGAATTGGTTAACCCCAATGGGGGCTTTTGCTCTCATTAAACGGCTATGAACTTCATCTATTAGACCCAATATACATTTTACTGACTTTAGTTTAATTTTTTTTATATTTATTTTCTCAAGCACACTCAGGGTTGCGGATTGTCAAGCAACCACTAGGAAAAGGGTATTGTGTTTTTTCTTTTTGTAATGTATTGTTGGTATATTTCTAGATTTGAATCCCAGTGTGTGATAATTTATCTGCAAACTGTAATGCATTGTTGGTATATTTCATGATTTGCTGAAAGCCTGTGTGTTGGTATATTATCTGTTTCATAAAAAATTGTTTCCATATTTGCATTTATTGGATGGTATATTTCTATTTTGTTGAGATTTTATTTTTTGTTAGAATTGCATTATAATCACTCAATGGCCACAGCCATAGTACCAAGTTCTTGCCTCTTGTTGTTGGGACCCCAAAGGCTGTAGCACTAAGTAGTAGTAGCGTTCATAGAGCAGTGTTACACAAGAGAGTGTAGTGACCACTGGCCAATCCAATCTAGCAATATTTGCAAATGGCCTCCCCAATCCAATCTCTACCCAAATATATATTGGGATGAGAGGGTGACATAATACGCCCTTACAAATAACAGATTAGATTAGATTGGACGGAGGTAGCCCCCACAAACAACATATTAGCGATGCCTCTAAACACAACAAACGCACAAGAAAATGATATTGAATTTTGAGATAATGATTATGTGCCCATCAGAATTATGCAAATGCCCATTCTGTTTTTTTGAGGTTTGGCTTGCTTAAACTTGTCTCCAACACATGCTTGCCATGTGTTCCCTCCCTCAAAAGTGTTTGATTTAGATGCCTAGCTGGTGAATGAAAAAGAAAATATGACAACAAAAAACATTACTTTTTGATTTATTGTTAGGAAAAGTATAAGTCAAAGATGCATATTTTGATTTATTTATTCCAAGCACTTTATGGATCACTATTAACCTTTTATTTTCATTTTTTGTGGGCTATTAAGTCTTTTTCTTTTGTTACTTTAATTAGTTTTCTTCAGAAATAATTATGGGCAGCAAGGACCACTCCATCTCCATGCATGCATCGCTCTAGAACCTAATATGTTTGCAATAGTCATGAAATTAATTATGATAGAAATGTACTTGGTTTTGTAAGTTGGTTTTGTATTATACAATACTACTTGCTGTATTTTAGCTTGCTTATGTACCTGTGATTGGAAAATGTACCTGTTAATTTTTTGTAAGTTGGTTTTACATATGTCTGCTCCATTTTCCATATGTAACTATGATTAGAAAATTCATATGTATTTTAGCTTTCATTATATTAGGACAGAAATGTAAGTTGGTTTTGCATATGTATGTGTTGCCTTGTATGTGCTGCTTTTTCTGACAACTTAAACATTACGAGTCTTCAAGGATAGACACTCCATTTGAAGAGGACCCATTCTTCACCACTCTTACAAGTGGAGGAAAATGTTGTAATAGCACTTCAACATACACGCAACATTCTAATGCTGTGGTCCAAACAACCCTCTCCACGGCGAAAATGAGCCTTCGACAAAAATTTTTTAAAGGGGTGCATCTTTTACTGTAGAGGAAGATAACTTACTTGTCTCCGGTTGACTCAACATTAGCATTGATGCCATATAGGGTACTGATAAAAAATACACTCAAATGTGGGACATAATTTCTAAGTTTTATCACAAGTATAAAAAATCAAATACTATGAATCGTTCGATAGTGTCATTGATCAATCGTTGGTCCATGATCCAGAAATACATAAACAAGTTTTGTGCATTTATAGCGCAGGTAAATCATTGCACCCGAGTGGTGCGACTAAGTAAGACAAGGTATGTACCATTTTTCTTTAATAATGTATTTATTTATCTAAAATTTATTTTTTGACAATATTTCTTCACTTTTTTAGATTGAAAATACAAAAGTAATGTACAAAGAGATGGAGAAGGGCACACTAGAGCATTGTTGGTGTCTTTTGAGACACCAACCTAAATGACAAAACACACGATTTCACTAAATATGAGGAGAAGGCCACACGATAAACGTCTAGCTAATGAGCAGTCAAGTGAAGTTGCCGAAGACATTATGGAGGAGAACTTTGAGAGGCCTCTAGGCAAAAAAGCTGAGAAAGATAACTTGAGGAATCGGAAAGTCCAGAAATCATGTGATGCTCAGCTCAACATGGCATTAGAAAAAATGATCGAGGATAGACGGTTATTCATGGCAAAGAGGAGGGAGCATGGGTGACGAAGGCAGATGGCGATAGAGGTGCACAACTAGAACTTGATAAGAGAAAGTTCGAGGCAGAGATCATGAGCAAGGATCTTTCTGGCATGAATGCCATGCTACTTCCTTGATATTCAAAGGAAAATTTATGAGAACTCTTTGAATAATTTCGAAGGTACATCCGAAAAATCTCTATTCAGACCTCATGGAGGTGTGTAACTGTTGGCTATGATTTTAGATTTCCAGTTTTTAGTGGCTGGGAAGCCACTATGAGATCTAAANCGAAAATGAGCCTTCGACAAAAATTTTTTAAAGGGGTGCATCTTTTACTGTAGAGGAAGATAACTTACTTGTCTCCGGTTGACTCAACATTAGCATTGATGCCATATAGGGTACTGATAAAAAATACACTCAAATGTGGGACATAATTTCTAAGTTTTATCACAAGTATAAAAAATCAAATACTATGAACCGTTCGATAGTGTCATTGATCAATCGTTGGTCCATGATCCAGAAATACATAAACAAGTTTTGTGCATTTATAGCGCAGGTAAATCATTGCACCCGAGTGGTGTGACTAAGTAAGACAAGGTATGTACCATTTTTCTTTAATAATGTATTTATTTATCTAAAATTTATTTTTTGACAATATTTCTTCACTTTTTTAGATTGAAAATACAAAAGTAATGTACAAAGAGATGGAGAAGGGCACACTAGAGCATTGTTGGTGTCTTTTGAGACACCAACCTAAATGACAAAACACACGATTTCACTAAATATGAGGAGAAGGCCACACGATAAACGTCTAGCTAATGAGCAGTCAAGTGAAGTTGCCGAAGACATTATGGAGGAGAACTTTGAGAGGCCTCTAGGCAAAAAAGCTGAGAAAGATAACTTGAGGAATCGGAAAGTCCAGAAATCATGTGATGCTCAGCTCAACATGGCATTAGAAAAAATGATCGAGGATAGACGGTTATTCATGGCAAAGAGGAGGGAGCATGGGTGACGAAGGCAGATGGCGATGGAGGTGCACAACTAGAACTTGATAAGAGAAAGTTCGAGGCAGAGATCATGAGCAAGGATCTTTCTAGCATGAATGCCATGCAACAAACCTACTTCCTTGATATTCAAAGGAAAATTTATGAGAACTCTTTGAATAATTTCGAAGGTACATCCGAAAAATCTCTATTCAGACCTCATGGAGGTGTGTAACTGTTGGCTATGATTTTAGATTTCCAGTTTTTAGTGGCTAGGAAGCCACTATGAGATCTAAATTTTTTTTATAGCCTTTTGGTGTTTGACATAGACTGAATTTGTATGTGTCCCTGAACTTGCTGTGTAACTAAAATGGCTGATGTGTAACTGAATTTGCTGAAATTATATGGGTATTGCTATTGAAGTGTAAAACTACTATTGAAGTGTACTGAAGTGTACTGCTACTAAAATGTACTGCTATTTTCATTTGCTAGTTTATAAACTGATTTGTGGAGCTATTATATTATTTTGATACTAAAATATGAAATCTACGGAAGTTGCTAGTTTATGAACTGGTTTGTTGGTGGAAATGTTGGGTAGTGTTAACAATATCACTCAAAAGGAGAAAGACAGCTTAGCCTCTCCACAAAATACATCTCAGGAATAGTCTAGAATACTTTGTAACGGGTCCCTTTTTCTATTATAACAAGAATATTCTCTTCTTTTGTGTATAAATACCACCACTATACTGCATATGAAATCAATGAGAATCAATAGAATATTTTCTGTTTTCAATTTGTTATCCTTCTTCCATCAAGTAGAAACATGTTGGTGGAAATGTTTACTGAAATGTATTGCAGCTTGACCTTTGTTGGGTGATACTGAATGTAGGTGGATTTTGGGATGCGGCTTAGCTTTTGTATTATAAATTGTTGTTAAATTTTGTATTTTGGGCTGCGGCTTGATTTTATGATGGAAACAAGTTGGTTGGCTATATTACGGCTGGAAACAAGTTGATGAAAATTTAGTTGAGAAATAATAATTTAAGTATAAAATTAAATTATTAATGTACATATGATTAGTGTAATTGTAAAATATAGAAAAAAAATATATTATATGATTATTTTGATAAATCCAATAGCTAATCTAATGTGAACTTATGAATAGGAAAATTTTGAATTTATAAGAAATATTTACTTTTCATCAAGTTTTGAAGATGACTTTAAAGAAACCAATGCCAATACTTGCACTCTTTCTATTTCATTCTAAACATATTCCAGCGTAATTACAAAATAACACAAATACTCAATCCGGTCATACGTGGAGCCATGTGAGAGAGAGAGAGAGAGAGAGAGAGAGAGAGAGTATGTGTGTGGATAGAAGGTGAAGCTGAGAGAGAGAGCATACCGACATGGCAACCGAGAGGGATGGAGGTCGTGGTGCAACCATGGGCGGAGGGGTTGAGCATGGCGTCGGTGGTGGTGAAGCATCCAGTGTGAAGCTAGCTTCCACCGGTGTGGCGATGGAAGAATCACAGACAGCGTACGTGGGAGTGGGCCGTGCTCTGTTTTTCTTTCTTAAAAACAGAGGCTTCTGTGTTTTGGGTGCAGGAATGTCGTGGGTGTGGAAGACGTACGGCGATGAAGGTTTCTTTCGATGGTTTTTTGCTTGGCGTTGGCCGTGGTCCTCACTTGGTGCACCGGTGGTCTGGTGCAGTGGACTGGCTACGGTGCACTTTGGTTTCCAGTCGTGTGGTTACTGGCTGCAGTGCAGTGTTTGCTGCACTTGTCCTCCAGTTTTGGCTTCGTCTGAGAGAGGCCTGGGCAGCCTGAGGTGGTGCCGAGCATGACTGCAGAGTCGAAAGAGATAGAGGGATTAGAGAAACGGGGGCATGTGGGAGAAAGTGAGGCCAGGCGAGAGGGAGTGACTGTGAGAGGGAAAACAAAACTGCAGGGAGTGGGGCGATGGGGTGGGTTCCGTGCATATGGGGGTCTGTTCGTGCAGGGAAGGAGGGAAAAATAAAACAAAGCAAAAGGAAAAATCTAGGTTTTCTATGGGCTTGGCCTTGGGTTCCACTGTGGGCCTGGGTGTTACATCTTTGCTTCTTGTTTGTTTATGCAAAAAAAAAATCACTCAAATCTCTGCCCATAATAGTTTCAATTCATTTGTACCTGCAAATCTTTCATGCATATGGTTGCAGTATAAGAAATTATCCCATCATGCAACTATACTTTGTAAAGATAGATGATCAGTCAATCCCTGCCATATCTTCATCAATTTGAGCCTATTTATGTATGTGCCATGCCCTTCTTCGAAAAAGAAAAACCATTTCTCTATTGAGCAGTTTCCATCATCTCAAACGTACTTGGAACTGTTTTGGATACACCGATTATTCACTACATGACCCATGTATTATTTCTTTTACTGTTTACAATGAAACCAATGTTAAGCCTAACAGCAAAAAGAAAAGATCAACACATCCACATATTTACATGAACTAAACAAGATGTCGTTCACACTCCCAAAAATTTATCATAACTACTATATATGCGAGAAAATGGCTCGGAAAAAGAGCTTGTTCTTCTGATGGTGAATGTGTCTGAGATTATGCAGGTTGTCCAATTGCCATTTCAGCCACTTCTTGAGGTCTTCGGTTTTGTTGTGGCGAGTTCTAGTTGTTGTATAGTACCTGCATCATTTACATCAGGAGCAGCATCCACCACTACGAGGAGTTGGGTCTACCTCCTTCTGTTCTAAAATCAGTTTCTTCACTACTGTGGATCCATTTTCCAAAAAATTCGGAACCTCAAGTATCTGGAATCAACTAAACTGGTTCAAATACGTGCGCCATGAAACATGATTTACATTGTCTGGTGAATAGTACAAATATATATAGCCACCAAAACAAATTGAAAAAAGATGATGAATAGATTCTGCTAATGCCATTGCAGCCCTAAAATCACATAATGTTTCATTTTTCATCTTCGTGAGCCTATTTCTTTTTAGATTAGAGAACAGGGCAACACAAACTCCGAACTCAGCAGAAACCAAGCTGACATCTTTAGTATAAAATGGCATGCTGTTAATGGCCAAATGCTTTTCTTAGCATCATAGTCCGGACCAGTCAGTAAAATTTATTTTGCTCAACTGCATCAGAGCAATGCCTGATGTTTAGAGGTCAAACCAGACTGATGGGACGTTCAAGGCTCAAGACTTCCATGATCCAGCGGAGCATACTTATCTTGCCAACTTAACCAAGTTACTCAAATAACTTAGGTGCATTTTTCTTCAGTAAGCATTAGAAGTCTTTCAGGTTGTAAGCAATCAAGTTCTAAGCTAGTATTTCTTTACAACTCTTGCACTGAGGAAGCAATAACACAAAATGGACCTAACTACTCTTTTTTCTTCCACTGAACAGCTTCATTCTACTATTATCATAATAAATAGGCTGGCAGGTCTAAATGAACCACCATCAGTGAAACACCATCAATCAAAACAATTCAATTGAATTACGCCTTAAATCAATTTAAGCTGCAGTCAATTATCATCAATCAAGCATTTTGCCCTCCAATAAAAATAAATGGAACATGAGGACGAGTCTAACAGGTCAAAGACACATTGCTGATATGAGATGACAGTTAAAAAATGCAAGCTTTGTTGAAATAGGATACCTTTAATGTAAGATCTTTAAAGCATTGGTGGACATTCTCTTTAGTTTTAGCACTACATTCAAGAAACAAACATTTATGTTCCTGAGCAAGAGCCAACCCCTCTTCTCTTGTTACAGCCCTCTCATTCTCCTGGAATATGTTTCAGGCTATAAGAAAACAAGAGAAATCCCAACTGCTCAAACGCACATAACACCACATGGCAGGAAATTAAGGGAAAACGAAGCTTATGTCTATTCTTGAATATAAAGATTATCATAAAAAACAAAATTGAATGGTAAATATATGGGCACTAAACGTCTAACTGCATATTTAATTGTGTCTGTCTACCGTGAGAAAATATAGTGTGAACATACAACTCACCCTATCGACTTTATTCCCAAGAAGAATTTTGATACAGTCATGATTAGTGGAGTAGAGCTGTACTTCCTTTGCCCATATATCCAGCAGGTTTGTGAAGGTTTCGCGCCGAGTCACATCATACACTAAAGTAAAAATAGATCAGACCAGTTAGACTTCCATTCATCAAAGTCAGAGCATGATACTGGATTCATGGAGTTTAGAAGGCTTAGAAGTTGATAAACACAAACTCAAAGCAACATGCAAGTATGCTAGACAAATATATGTCTTAACTTCCAAATATAAGACCAAGATGACAGCAAAGACAAAAGGTGTATACATATAAAGTCAATAAAACTGGACATCGCTCAAAGGGGAAAAAAGAACTGGACATTGTATCTAAAGAAAAGGGGGGCTAACAGTGTTAGGTAGCTATCCTAATAAGTAGAGAGAGTAACATGCTCACAACACAGTAATCTATTTAATCAAGTTTTCTTTTATTAATTATAAATATTAAACATCTTCAAGAGGGTAGATATCTATATAATTTCAGTGGCATACCAAGAATAATTCCATGAGCACCTCTGTAGTAAGAGCTTGTTACTGATCCAAACCTTTCCTGCCCAGCTGCAAACGCAGCACATATTGTTAGCAAACCAATTGCATTTAACAGGCAAGAGAAAAATAAAATTAAATATGGTATTTTCCATACATAGTAGAATAAGCAAATATTTAACAGCTGCTGGAACTGATTTTTTCCACATGCCACCATATAAAAAGGGAGCATCGGAAGTAGTAACGAGAGAGTACTGATGATTTGTTCTTATCAACTATCACTAACAAATGTATAGTAAATCAAATTCAAGTGAAAAAAATTCAGCAGTTACCCGTGTCCCAAATTGTAAGCTTCAATCTTTTGCCACCAATAGTGAGCAGCTTTACTTTAAAATCCACACCTGGAAATGGTCAAGACAGTAATGAAAGTTCAATGCTACCACAAAAATGGACATTTATAGAATCGTTTATATCAAATGTAAAAACCTTCATTACTAAATATGTTTCTTCCTGCCCTTTAATGCCTATATCACCCTTGCATAAATGGTACTCGCTAAGGGAGCTTATCACCTCCCCTGATGACCTCATTGTGTTTCTGAAGTTTATATTGACGGTTTTAACTCAAACGTTTCTACACGCAATGGATAACTGGGACACAATAGTCGAATAAATTGAAACATATAGGATAATGAAAAGCTTAGTCAATTTTTCAACTTAAATTGGCAGCCATGAATCATAATTCAAAATGTGCAAACCTTACAGCACCCCTATGAATGCAGATTTATAGATGCCCAAGAGCCACTATGCATAAACGAGAGCCAGGAGTCACACAACCCAAATATTATTATTCCATCCCTGATGGAAAAAATCGTCTTTTCTAAACCTTGCATTGTTCAAGCCACCTAGCTACAGCGCTAATGGGTCTCCCAATTATAGTTGCAGAAAATTTACATGCTGAACCCAGAAAGCAAAAAGAGCAACCGTTACGCCCACAAAATCGTACACAAATCTTCTAAGTTCTACATGCCGTACTTCTTAAAGAAGCAAGAAATAAATTGCAACTTGGAATGAAAAAACTTGCATATTTCCCTAAAGTTTAGAACCAAGTTTTTTGAAGTTGGAACCGGATATTGAATATCATACAGAACATGAAAGAATTGTTCGTGGAGATCTGGGAAAGGTGATATATACAGACAGAGAAACAGAGAGAGAGAGAGACAGACAAAGAGGTACCAACGGTGGGGGACAGATCATGAACAAAGTTGGAGATAAAACTGAGAAGAAGGCTGCTCTTGCCAACACCAGAATCACCAATCAACAGAATCTTCAATGAGTAATCATAACTGTTATTCCTTCCTTTTGAAGGAGAGCCCATCACTCTTTATACCACTCGAATTTTTTTTTATTCTCTCTCTCTCTCTTCTCTTTTCTCAATTCTCTGTAAATTGGTCGATCTCATTTCTCTTCTCTTTCTTCATCATTAACAAAACGCTATGGAAGAGTGTGTGTGAGAGAGAGAGAGGTTCAGAACGAGAAACAACATGCGAAGTTTCGTGGGGTGGATGACACGGCCGTTGTGGGGTTAGCGATGGTAGCGTACGTGTGAGATTTGTAGTTAAACAAACGAAATGGCAGTGTTCAGATTCTTCAGAACTCTGATTTTAGGACAAAGGTCATCCTATTCCTTTCCTTGAACGGGTTTTCGGATTATTCGATGCCTCCACGAGCCTTCCAGCGTGCCGAGAATTTTTTTGGCATTTATTACTTTGTCCCCTCCTGCGTTAAGTTCCCCGCCCCCACCGCTTCTTTAGATAGAATTTATCCTACACTCACCGACTGCTACGTTTAGGCCGATAAGCTGAGTGCCTGATTTCGATCACATTTTCTTTTCTTTTCTTTTTTTTTTCAAAATATAGAGCATAACTTTTCAATAGATTTGATTGAAACGGCTGTAAGGAGAAGTTCAAGAGGCCTGTAAATGAAAGTATGCAAGATCAAAAGTCCTGCTCGGAATAGATCAAAAGCTCCTCTATACACAACTTGAGAGGGATGGTGCTGCAAAAGATCAGACTCGTCGATTGATGTCTTTTTGAGTAGTGTCCAGTCCTTAAGTATCTACTCGCAGAGTATATGTGATATATAATGAGCCCTTGATTTACTGACAGAAAAGGCATGACTAAACCAGTAGGGAGATAGACTAAAAGAAGGAGGTTGGATAACCACACTATATTAATAGTTTCGCCACCTGGACAACACGTCACATTAATGACGTCGTCGTAGAGTTACACCATATTTAAAGACTATGACACAATGAACAGTCCGGGAGACACAGACTTCATGATAGCAGGCACTATCTGCTCCTCAGGCTTGTAGTAAAAATAACAGATCCGATGTACGAGAATGACTTTCTGATCCTTAGACTCTCTTACTTATTTGCTATATTCCAAGAATATTTACTAACTTTGACATCAGAGGTTACCAGCCCCTAGGCCACCCTCTCAAAGTTGCAATCTTTACTATCTTATGCAGGGCCCATTTTCAAAAACTTGAGTTGTAGGAACTGGCCTAAAGGTGTGCGAAACATAACATTAATATCGACAATATTCTAAGACAATATTTTAAGATAAAATAATATTTTCTTGACACTAAGGCCTCGTTCACTCTCACAAAAAATTTCATCTCATCTCATTTAATCATTACAATTTTATCAAATTTTTACACAAAATAAAATAAACAATTTAACTTTTTCAAATTCATTTTAAAACAAAAATAATATTAAAAAAATATATTCAAACAATATTTTATTCAACTTTCAATTTTATCTCAATCTACTTTATCTCATCTCATCTCATCTTCGAAAGAAACCCATCTCAAAATAAAAGAGACCTAATAGTGAGCTAATGAACCTCTATACCCAGCTTCCATTTTCCTTATAAATAAAAGTAGAAAATAAATCTCCATTAATCAGTGATTATTACTATGAATACAATAGTTGTAATACTCAATCATCACCCTACCATTAAAATTAGTGGCATTTGCATCATCCACTTATAGTGCATAATGCAAAAAAAAAAAAAAAGATTTTCCTTTTATCTTTGCCTATGAATGCACAAACACTCTATTCAATGAGCAATGAACTAGAATAATCTTGAAATATTTCAGTGGAGAATATGCATGGGGTCCCTTCCAAGGAATCAAGCCAAAAATGGGTGTTCAGTGTACGCGCCCTCCAAAGCTATGTTGGCAATTAAGCATGAATTCTACCATATATATCAATGCCACGACTAAACAAGTGTTCACCATGCAGCCATGCATGTTTGCCTTACAGCTAGCTGTCTGCATAATCTGGCTCATCATGGCAATTTCTCATTCTCACCCATTAATTTATGTCTCAATCCACCATGGCCGGAGTGCTAGTACTTATCCAGCAAAAACAGAAGAAAATGTTCGGTTGACAGTAACAGAATTATCTCTTCAAAATCTCCATTAATTATTATTCTCCTCCCAAAAAAAAAAAAAAAAGACGTTTTAGCAACGAAGAAATAAAACCCTCATTTGTCAAAAACGTTTCTCCGTTTTAAAACTAAGTATTTATTAATTATATAGTATTTAATAAATTATGTTGTTTCGAAATTTTAAATTATGACCATGTTAAGATATTTTAAAATAAATAGTAATAAAAATTAAAACCGATTAAGTAATTAGGCACTCTAACACAGCCTCGAAGGAGAAGCAGAACCAAGGCTCCAGCTTGACACATACTGCGACCAGCCGACCACAGACACCTAGAAGTCGGGGGGCAAGCTCTCGTCTTTGTTTGACCATTTCTGTCTTATTGCATTAGCGATAAGTATGCCACGATGCCAACTTGGAATTTGGAAACTTGCTATACGTGTTATAATCACCTGATCTTAGCCTTTATTCACGTAAAACGACAACGCCGACCAGTAAAGTAAGTAACAGTTTCGTCGGTATTCAATAAAGTTTCATCTTTCATTATTAAGTAAAAATAATTTCTATTCGTATGTTTTTATTTTGTTATTTTAAGACTGCGTTTAGATGTTGAGTTGAGTTAAATTTTTTTGAATAGTTGTGAGTTAAGTAAGTTGAGTGAGTTATATGAGATCCATCTAAAATGAATTTAGATATGTTTGAATATTAATCTGAGTTTAGTATTATTTATGAAAAATTAAAAAAGGTTATGGGTCCTATGTATAAAGATGGGTTGAGTTGAAAAAGGTTGTGCGTTCAACGTGTAAGGATATTTTGAGTTGAGATGAGTTTAGTAATTTGATAATTGAATGTTTGGATGTTAGACTCAACTTAAAATTAGATTAAATTGAATTGATTTCAACTGGCCTCGTTTGTTTTCGGAGGTGAGATGAAATAAGTTGATATTAAAGTTAAAAAGTTAAATAAATTAATATTAAAATATATATTTTAATATTATTTTTATTTTAAAATTTAAAAAAGTTGAATTATTTATTTTATTTTGTATTGAGATTTGAAAAAATTGTAATGATTAGATAAAATAAAATAAGATAAATTTAAAAAAGTTAAATTATTCATTTTATTTTTTATTAAAATTTTAAAAAATATAATAATAAAATTGAGATAAAATGATATGAAAAAATACGATGGCGGTCGTGACCCCTCACCCCCCGTTCAGAAGGTGGTGCTTGAAGTACTGCAGATGGCGTGGATGATTAATTAGTCAATGAAGAAAATGATAATTGTTTGGGGGGGTGGGGTGGGCGTCCCCACGAAATTAGATGACTTGCCTTAGAGGTCAAGAATCCGATGATAACGTATAGTTTGATATTGTTGGATCCCCACGTAAGTGGGTGCTGCTGCTGTTGATACCTGGACCCGTCTGGTGCTTTTCAGGCTCATCAAGCAATCTGCTCTTATTGCTCACCCTTTTCCCCAGTTCTCTCTTCTCTTCTTTTCTGGAATGTGCCATGTCACACGTTATCTAATGGAATATATTCTTATTTCAGACCCTAGGATGCTGCCTCTCTCTCGTTGGATCCATGCCACGTGTATATTACATGACATGCATGGTTCATTCACTTCATTTACTTTATTTATTTATTTATTTTTTGGTTGAGAAAATAACGGTCATTTGCAGGAAGTTGGGTTGGAGGAGTTTCATTCTTCTCAAGGCATTTACTGTCCTAATTGGTATTTACTATTTATATATAGCTGGATTCCATCCAATACAATAATTACAGCAAAGGTGGTGTTATTTTTAGACCATAATTCAGTGGTTCTAACCAACTGAGAGAATATATAACATTTATATAATTTAAATAACTAGTTTTTAGTACAATTTCATGCTGCTTTAAAAAAAAAAAAAAAACCTGCAGTTTGAAAATCACCGGCTTTTACATATGAAAGAGGTGTTATGTGAAATTTCATAGATCAATAATATATTAATTATCAAGTATTTTTTTTCACAAAAATATATAAATAACATAAAACCCATATCAATTTCATATTTATCGAATAACATGTTTGAATGATTATTTATAAGAAAAAAGGGCATAATTTCTACTATCTTTTTTTTTTTTTCCTTCTGTCACGTAGCTAATTATTGGGGTTGTTTTATATAGTTTATTTTTTATTTTTTTATTTCTAATTAATAGGTTTATTGATATTATATTGTATACACGTTTTTTATTTTTTTCATAATGTAAAGGTTTTTTATTTTTATTTTTATTTTTTTTAAAGTGAAAAAACCGAAAAAGGAAAATAACGTTGTGCCTTGTAATCGAAGGTACATCGTTTCTTCAGCCTTGCTCAAATGCATCGTCCTCCCTCCCAACCCCGAAACCCTAGTCATCATCCCCTACCAAAAATCTCGACGATGGGCCGTGACACGCCGGCACTACCACCAACACCCTCAACAGCGCCGACTGCGCTGGCACCGGGCTTCAGATTTCATCCGACAGACGAGGAGTTGGTCATATACTACCTGAAACGCAAGGTCGACGGCAAACCCTTCCGAATCAATGCCATATCCGAGGTCGATATCTACAAAAGCGAGCCTTGGGACCTAGCAGGTTACCCCTCCCCCTCTCTCCCCTATTTTCCTTACAAATATACTCGCCAAAAGAATATACGCTTATAATAGTCATTTCTTTTTGAGGAAGCTATCTTCTTGCTTTTGTAATTCGTTGTTTCTTTACGGGTTTTGCGTTCGCATGATTGTTGACTCTCTTTTTATTCTTCTTGTCTCTGAGTTTTCTTCTTTGGTGGTTTACTAGTGGTTGTTTTGTTCACTTCGATTTTGTTGTGATTGTTATAATTTTTTTCTACCTTTTGAAGTGGGTTCTTCTGTTCTTCTTTAAATGGGTGTTTAGATAAGTCGGGGTTGACGACCAGGGATCAAGAGTGGTACTTTTTTAGTGCATTAGATAAGAAGTATGGCAATGGGGCGAGAATGAACAGGGCTACAAGCAAAGGTTACTGGAAGGCGACGGGGAAGGACCGGCTGGTCCATCACGGATCTAGAAGGGTCGGGCTGAAGAAAACTTTGGTTTTTCACCATGGGCGAGCTCCCGATGGGACGAGGACCGATTGGGTAATGCATGAGTACAGGCTTGCTGATGAAGAACTGAAGAAAGCTCAGGTGAGGCCGTGGCAAAATTGTGATTAATGGTTTTATGTATTTTTATGCCTTTGTTTAATCATCGAGAAAAGTATATGAAATGAAGTGAAATGTGAGTTTGGAACACTTGTGGATTATGACTTTTTGGTTTGACTGAATGAAAAAGCACAACATTTGAGATATCTAGGTGATGTTAGGGAATTGGAAGAGAGAATCAATGTGGAGTTCTCCAAGAAGTGAGAATCTCAATTTAAGTCAAAGTTGTTCGTTTCCTACACTTGCTCAGCATCCAGATAGGATTTTATTTTGTATTGTTTTTTCTTGCTTTGCAAATTGGACTTGTATAGATACTATTATTGTGATCACTGCGTCATCGTCGTCATCATCATAACCATTATTACTATTTATGTTAACCGTCTTATGTTTTGGATTCTTGTTTGGGTGGAGAAGGATGCGTATGTGCTGTGTAGAGTTTTTCATAAGAAAAAAATAGGGCCACCAAATAGCCATCGATATGCACCTTTTATTGAAGAGGACTGGGATGATGGTACACCAGCTTTTCTTTTGGGGAAAGAAGCCAGAAATGAATTGGTAGCTGGCCATGATGCACGTGCTGAAGGGGATGACCATGATGCACGTGCTGAAGGGGATGACCACGACGCACGTGCTGAGGGGCATGACCACGATGCACGTGCTGAAGTGGCAAGCCATGATGCATGTGCTGAAAAAGCTGGCCATGGTCCATTTGTTGAAGGGAATGGCCATTGTGCATTTGTCGAGAATAATTATAGTGAATGTGTTGAGAACTGTCAGGATTCATTTGTTGAAGGGAATAGCGTTGAACAGGTTTGTACTTTCCTGACTTGATTCTTTTACTTAAATTTAGCAAGTATTTCATTGAAGTCATGTGTTATAGATGCTAAATCGTGCTATGTTCTAATTTCAAAGATATGAAGTGATAACAAGAAGTAATATACAGACATTTTTTTTATAAGTAAGTAATATACAGACATTCAAACAGGCGGGTGGAGTGTGCACCGAAATTTTGATTGAATTGCATTGGATGAGGAAAAAAATAGATTTGATTGAAAACCTTCCCCATTTGCGTATATATGGATATATTATATTGTTATTTAGGTTTCTTGCTATATTGGTTGTATTCACTGAATTGATAAATCTCTTAAAAGTTCTTTCCATTCTGGTCATTTATTTTATATAGCTAAATCGGGGGACACAAGAAGATTTTATTTTATTTTTTCAATGGGGGATGCAAGAAGATTTTATTTCTTTTTCTCTTGTTGCTATCTATCCCAAAGGTCTTGTTTCAAATTTTGAAACAAAATTGTGAGTTTGGAGCCCATGCCATTTAGTCATGCACTCTATGATTATTTGAGAATGGAGCACTTTTGAGTTGAAGGTTCGATGAGTGTCAGGGAATAGACTATCCTTTGGTGCCATGGAGGAGGTTAATGTTTTTTGGTCCTGTGAGAAGAATGAGTTTTTATACAGCTCTTGAGGTGGCATTTTATTCCATTCTATATGATAAATTTTTATTTTTTTTTTATTTTTTTTTATTTTTATATAAGTAAATATGATACCTATTAAAAATAATGATATGTTTGGTATAGGGAATAGACCCCTGGAATGGTATAGTTATTTCTAGCTATTTCATAGTTCGAATAAATTTTTATGCTAATGAAAAGTTATTCCATGGGAATAGCTATGCCTCAAATGAGGACATACCCATTCCTTTAAAAATAAGAGGAATAGCTATTGTTGAGGTATGGGAATAAAAAATTCTAAAAAAGCCCTGGAATGATATAGTTATTCCTAGCTATTTCATAGTTCGATTAAATTTTTATGATAATGAATAGTTATTCCTTGGGAATAGCTATGCCTCAAAATGAGGATATACCTTCCTTTAAAAATAAGAGGAATATCTATTATTGAGGTATGGGAATAGAAAATTTTAAAAAAGCCCTTGTATATTGTTAAACCTTAAAATAAAAAAGGAACTTTTAAAAATATTTTTGGGGTGGCCAGCACTGTCACAAAACCTGTTGGACCACCCCTGGAACAGTGATTCATCTACGATTTAATAATTAATCAACAATGTTGAAACTGCAGGATGTCTTGATTTTGTCTACATGTGAAGTTACTTTTTCGAGATGTACTTTTGTACCTAATTTGTCTATCTTGCCATGGTATTGGTCTTGCTCTGTTCATATAATGTATGTGCACCATTCACACACACACATCCGCAAAAAAGAAAAAAAAAAAAAAAACACTCGAATATATAATATATACATTCGATATCTTTTGATGCCTTAAGCCATGTATTGTGTAGCTCCTATACTTAGTATTTTCAAGTCTCATTACAGCCAAAAATTACTTTCCAATGCTAGTTGATTGTTTCAGGATACTCAGTCCATTAATGAGGCTCCTCTTAGGGCTAATGAAGTCCCAAGAGACTCTCAAAATGCTTTGGTCCTCTGCAAGTGTGAGAAAACCGATGATTGTCGTTTGCCCTACATGGATAATCAAAGACCCTTCCCCCTGATCAAATATAAAAGAAGGCGTCCTTGTGAACTGAATTCTAACCATTCAAATCCTTCAGAGACTTCAACTAGGATGAGTCAGGATCATGTTTCCTCTACAACCACCACCGCAGCAACAACATCGATGACGACAACAAGCACCACCACCACCACCACCACCACCACCACAGCAACTACAAGAAATTTTCTTTCTGCACTGGTGGAATATTCACTGTTAGAATCTTTGGAACCCAAAGATAGTCTTTCAGTTTCTCCTGAATTCGATCCTGCTAGTCTTGATTCATCTGTGCCTCCAAGCTGCTTGAAATTTATACAAGATTTGCAAAATGAGATTCATAAAATTTCAGTAGAGAGGGAGACGTTGAAGTTTGAGATGATGAGTGCCCAAACCATGATTAACATTCTTCAATCTCGAATCGATCTTCTGAACAAGGAAAATGAAGATTTAAGGAAGAGTAACCGGGATGTCAAGTGAATGGCGGTAGCGCGCATGTAATATCATCTCTTGTTATGTTGTATGAATCTTCAGCTTCCAATGTGGCCTTGTACCCCAAGTGAGTTGATGTGAGATTATGTAATCTTTTCCAGCGCAAGTTTATTGAACTTCGTTGTAAGAAAATCGAACTCATCAGTCACTCTGAAACAGTTGAAATGCTTTTCCCCTATTAAGTACTCGATCCTACAGCTGAGGTTCACTGAATAAAACTGGATCATGGGCCAACTTTGCCCTTGATCGCTTGGCGTGATATACAAATCTCAGGTCATGTGAAATTTTGACAATCTGGTTTTGTTACATTATTACATATTGAAGTCTAACGGGTCTTGTTATGAACTGAGTGAGTATATGACCTGAAATATTGAACTTCTCATCTTTTCAGCCTTCTTAAGGCCACCCTCATGACCAGCTACATAGACAAAGGTAAAACACAAACAGCTGTTTTACTTCACTGTAGTCTTAACCAGTGGAGGGGTCTAAAGACTAAGGGCATCAAAATTTGAAGACAATAGTGCTTTCCAGGTAAGTCTGTAAGATGGAGAAAGCTGTTCTGGCATGATCTGTTCTGGTGTACTTGTTTTTGGTTGATCTGTTTTGGTGTATGCGACTTCACTATCTCCTTTTTTTATGGTTCTTGCCATTTCCTTTTATAAACTGTTTTTTCTTTTTAGGTTTTAAATTTAAAGAATAAAAAAGATGATTACTTAAAGGAAAGTTCTAGACGAAAGACTTGTTATGCAATTTATTTTAGAATATTTGAGAACTTTCTCGAAATGTATTGATTATTGAGTTTTGACAAATGAGAGATAAATTAGATAATTTTACTTTTAAAAATAAGTCTTGTATTGGTTTTTGCCAAGGGCAATGCTACTCTGCCGTCCAGCATTTACTGTTGGGCGTACTGTTTAGGCTTATTTTTATTTTTATTTTTATTTTTATTTTATTTTCATATTTTTTTAATATAATTAAATATTTTTTTAAAAAAATACACCAATACACTTAAAATCACTTACTTAATCACTAAGTAAAAAAAAAAAAAAAAATTTGACCAACGGTCAAATGTGAAGGGCAAAATAGTGTTTCTCTAAAATGGACAAATAGAGTTGAAATACCTACCATCACTAATTATTTTGGTTGTCTACTAGTAGTTTTAACTATAAATTTTTTAACTATAAATTTAGCTATATTGTTTAGTTTGAACAAGATACGCCTTATTTGAAATGAATTGAATAAATAAGTCCTATAAGAAAAGAAATATTTTCTTGGTATTAAAATATTTGAATATAATTTTTTGAAAGTAGTTTTTTTATTAGTATTTGCAAAGTTGTTTTGGTTTTTGTATTTAGATAATAATTAAATAAAAAGTTTAAATAATGTAGCTTGATATCTTCAAATTTATTGAAAACTTTTGAAAAAAAATTGGCCTTCATGAGTTGGTGAAGGGCTTGTGTGTGTGTGTGTGTGTTTAATTATTAATAGACATGTATGGTAATTGATTTTTTAAGAAAAAAAAAATTAATGAAGAAATATTTTATTTGTAAACCTATATTTTAACTAGGGATGGCAAATCGTGTCTTTGGTCGTGTTGGTGTCGTATCAAGTTATAAATATTCGACTATATAGATTAATCCGAATCTAACTCGTTAAGAAAAGTATGTCAAACTTTCAAATCTTAATTAATCTGTTTAAATAACAGGTCGTGTAACCCGTTTTGACCCGTTTAATAATTAATTATAAATATGTTAACATGATGGGACTCATTTAAATTTGTTTATTTCATGTAATTGAGTTGAACTAAAATACATAACTCATTTGATTTGATTAACATAATTTTACATAAAAGTTAAAATTTATAGTTATTAATAACCACAATATCTTAAAAAATATATATCAATATTTTTAAATATTTAGCATATAATAAAACCAATATCACAAACTATAAAATAACAAATATGAATATAGGTTTAAAATTACAATCTTAACAATAAAATAATAAAAATATAAGCATATTGAGAAATATCAATATTACAACTTAACAATAATAAAATTTTTATTTTGAAATAAATTCTAAATGGATTGAATTTGTGTTAAGCATGTTGACATGTTTATAAATCGTATCTTAACAGGTAAACTCATTTTGATTTGAACCCGTTAATATCAAACTTAAATTCACTAATTTTGTGCCGTGTTCGTATTGAAATCACAAGTTGTCCGTAATTTTAACATCTCAGTTATGTGAAGTCTATGCCATATTAATTTATAAATAAAGTTTTGATTTGTTTTATAATTAATTGAATCCCACAATAAGTTATGAATTAATCTTTGTAGAAGCCACTGTTTGGGAGAAACCACTACACACATTACGTGTCCTTACAGATTTAAAGTTAAAATCAAGTGACGAGAGAGAGTTGCAGAGAGATGAGAGAGAGAGCGAGTTGCGAGAAGAGAGAGTTGCAGAGAGAGTGGCGAGAGAGATGAGAGAGAAAGCGAGAGTGAGGAGAGAGAAAGCGAGAGTGAGGAGAGAGAGAGAGAGAGTTGCAGAGAGATGAGAGAGAGTGAGTTGCGAGAAGAGAGAGCGAGTGATGAGAGAGCGGTGAGAGAGAGAGAGCGAGGGTGATGAGAGAGAGAGAGTTCCAGAGAGATGAGAGAGCGAGTGATGAGAGAGTGAGAGTGAGAGAGAGCGGCGAGAGAGAGAGAGCGAGAGCGAGAGTGATGAGAGAGAAAGCGAGCGGGCG
>QEOT01006407.1:0-39482 GCA_003123785.1 Pterocarya stenoptera | reverse complement strand
GGGGGGGGGGGACTGGGTGAGGACCATGAGGTCGCGCAGCGTGCTTAGACGAGACAGAGACAGAGACAGAGAGGGACAAGAGTTGTGGAGGCTAGGGTTTTGTTAAGGAAAATTATGAGGATGACTGACTGGGTGAGGTTGCCCCGGTGAGGGACTAGCTTTGGGTGAGCTCGCAGCGGGGGAAGAGGATTGCAGTCGCGGGAAGAGAGAGAGAGACGAGAGTATCGAAGGGAAGAAAGGGGGAAAAATGGGGATTTTAATTTTAAAACAATGCGGCGACTAAATTTCGCCGCAAAAAATTGTTTTTTTGCCTCAACCAATTGTTTTTCCACAAAGTGTTACTTGCATCGGGCCACCTATGTCGCAATAAGTTTTTCTAATATTACGGCGGCTTTTCCGTCTCAGAAAGTAAAAAATGCTGCAAAAGACCCGTTGTTATGTTACAGCGGATTTTTTCGTCGTAAAAAGTAAAAATTGCTGCAAAAGACCAGTTTCAAAACTTGATGTGAAAAGGCTGCGGCAATGTAAAACTCGTTGCAATTAAAGGCTTTTGACAACGATTTTACTTCCAACAGATACAAAATTGCCACAAAATGCCTTATTTGTTGTAGTAAGTTGAGTTAGAGTGGAAAAGGTTGTCTCTCTTCGATGGAATTCCATTTCTAGAGACCCCATTCAGAATATTGGATGTGAAGCCAAAGCAAGTGTTTTCAGAATATTGAAAGACGATGACATTTTCAATTTTATCATGTGTGATGTTGCTCATAAAACTAGTGTATAGAGTGCTTACACTTTCATTGGAGGGTGTTAAACCCCTAAGAATGGCCCATCAGGTCCAAAGCGGCTTTCGAACTGTTATCTTATGTCTCTTCGATCCTTTATATTTACTGTACCTTTTTTTCCTTTTTTTTTAACCTAGATTTTCATATTAAGGCATGGTTGTTGATTTGACTTTTTGGCATCAAATTCCTTCTATCATGCTGGATTCTTAAAATGTATTGGTTACACGATGCAGAACTTTAATTAAACTGTCGGGCCCCTTTGTAATTCAGTCAGCAGACCTCTACATCCTCTATTCCTAAAATACGCATTTATTGAAATTCAAAGCTCAAATTAATTACTTTGATTTTCATCAAAGCTAAGATGGCATGTAATATCACTACAACAAATAGGGTTTTTTACGGCGTCCAAAAGTTTCCGCAAAAACTATCAAAACTGTGGCTATTGCCTTTAACCCACGATTTTTTCCTCGCGGGTTGCACGCCAGAAATTAGGCGTGACACTAGGTGGGTTTTTCACCACAATGACACCGCCGAATAATTTCCCCCTATTACCGTCGATTTACTCGCTGTGAGAGATTCTGGGGTTGCTGTCGTAGAGATGGACCTCAAATTCGTGATCCTCGCCGCAAAATCTTTCACGGTTGCTACGATTTCTCTTGCTCATAAGAAAAACCCAAATCGGTTCGGCGATGTGTTATTCGCCTTTGAAGCTAGCTGCAGTTTTTGCACTGCCGAATAAAGTTTGTGGTATGTGATCTTCTAACCCATTTCTGGCATATTGGATGAAATCGCAGATTCAAACTCATTATGGTATTGATTGGGTTTTTTCGGCATTTTCACAATTCAATTTCACGGCGATTTTTTCCCCTCCGCAACTCTTTCGCACATATTGCACAAATTTGGGAAACCGATGTTGGTGATTGATCACAGGTACCAATTCTAGGGTTGGAAGGAATCTTACCCTGTCAATTTGGCACCATAAAGATGCAAGGTTTGTTACTTTGTGAAACTAATTGGTCCCTATTTCTCACTTTTTAATCTTCGATCCATTAACTATAAAATATTATCGAACAATTAGATCATGCTTTTGGTTAACTGCATCCAGTTTTGCACATGATGATACAGTTCTCATACACAAATCAATTAACTCATTTATATATATATATAGAGTACTCACTATATATATGTCAGAATTGTATATACATATGCCATTGTGAATACTGTACACAACAATATTCTAGGAAAAGCAACGACTATATAATATATAGATATGTAGTTTGTTTTTATATTGTCATTGCACACAATGGCATATTTTGTGTGTGTAATATTAATGATGGACAATAACCTGATGCAATTGATAGAGGGAGCACACTATATATACTAAAAGCAGTATTTGTCATTGAAGGCAGCCAGAAATGGCTCTTTCAAATGATGAGTTTATAACTCAGTACTTTCATAGCCCCACAAATTTAGAAAATACTTGGATTACCAACATGCCAACAGTCCTACTTTTTGATCTACATGTACATGTCCCTCGCACAAAAGTAAATCTTCACCATTCGAATGGGAGTTCTTTGGGGTCTTGGCTAGCACGAACATTCACGGCATTCCCCTTAGCTAGATTCTATATTGACCTATTGCAATACACATATTATGGCATCAAATCAGACCATACCATGCATGATCATGATGGGCATAACCGCCAACATAGAATATAATCAATTATTTGGTAATGAAAGTCCAAGTTTGATTGCATCCTACATCATGAAGTACTAAAAATGCATGCTAAGTTCCCAAATAATTTGGTAATCTCACAGGAATGTTCACATTCTATAATTTGGGATTTAAAACTTTACGTTGTTTATATTTAAATGTTGAGCCAACTGATTTACCACTAGTCTTGATATAGAATGTGAAAATTACAAAGTGTCTCAAAATATATAGTGATGTAAGTGGCCTCATGTTTTTTTACCTTATTGTTCAATGTGCCACTAACAACATCATTTCAATACCACATCCCATGGAATTCTAATTCAGTTCCATATTATCTATATAGCAGTAGTAAATTTTTCTATTTTTGAAGGCTATATGCACATACAATTAGCTAGCCATTGTCTATATTAATATAGATAATAAAATATATAATGTACAGCACTATATTGACTTGTTTCATAAAATCCTTCTGAGTGTATCATATCATTTAACAGAAATCACCCAGGAATGCACTCTAACTATAATTATAGCTGCCCAATTTAGCTACCACACATATATATAACAACCATCACTAAGAACATACTCTGTTTTTAGACACAAGATTCATTACTAGTGTACTCAGGCCCAAATACTTTATGATTCTATTGCAACTAATGTCCAATTGTTTTACTAAGTCAATATATTTCAAACAAAGCATTTGATTTCTAGGTAAATTACTCTGTTTAACATCAACGAATTATTATTTCGTGTTCTTAGCCTTTGTTTTCTCATCGGTTTTCTCAGAATGCTAGCTAGCTACTAAAACTTCTTCAAGTACTATCTATATAATCTGCATTACTTTTCGCTGTCATTTCTACTCCTATTTCAATCATCAATAAAATGATCTTATCCCTCCCTTTGTGACCGTATAAACTATGTACCATTATGAGATGAACAGAGTTTAAAAATATATATCAAGTTTCTTTGGTTAATATATCAGAATTTATATAAGAGTCAGAAACCCATTTAACTGAAGTCCCCGAGACCTCTCCAGCTAGAGTAGAATCCCCACATATAACTGACCAAAAGTATTACTACATTATCACTCCCCATATAATATATATCAACAGTGTAGCAAAAGTCTTGAAGCCAAAAAACAACTACGTAATCACTGTTGGCATGTTCCTGGCTAAGTGCTTTTGGTTTGAGTCTCTCTTTGAGACTCCAATTCTATCTCCACTTCTGGCATTCGAATGTTTACACGTCCCTCATACTCCCGCATATGCTCCCTCATTGCCATGAAACCACCTTCAATCTCTTCAAGCCGATGTTGGTAATATTCTGCATTCTTCCCATTTTGTGTATTTTCCTCAGCAAGATGTTCATACTCCTCATTGGATACTCCAAGTAGTTTAGGAGATTCAGCCATAACAGAGTGTCCCAGCCCTCTGGAATATCCTGACCTATATCCCAAAACCTCCCTGAATATGGTTGCTGCTGCTTCAGTTGTCTGACACTCTGGGTCTTTGGCATTCATCATTTCAACCATCTGATTCTGTGGCATGAACAACTTTCACCATTACCATCATATTCAGTAGTAACTCATCTTTGAACTCATTTCAAGCTTATCTCTACCATAATATTAAAAGGGAAATCCAAAGACAAAAAACTAGAAATGATTAAGTGTCACCAATGGAAATATAAACATAAGCTTGCATAACTTATAATTCAGCCTACTATTTTTTTAATAACTCAGATCTTTAATTTGCCTGTCTACTGCAATCTCCTCATTGGCACTCAATCAACATGAAAGAAAAAACCATATATAACATTTGTGGAGTATTATAATTGATTATGCTTTACGGCTACCCAAAATTCTGCTTTGGTCAACTGCATTATCTAAAACTCTACCAGAGCAGGCCATACAAGGTTCTAGCTGAAGCAACCTTTGTAATGGCCTTTACTTAAATATATCTACCTCAACATGGGTCTAAAAAATGACATTAAACATTAGTGACATTCTAACATCATTCTAGCATTGGTTTTACTCCCTACATCTTTGGTTCAGGTTTCACAAAACATGTCCAGTTGTTTCTAAACTTCATGTTATATAATTTTTCCAGAAATTAATTGCATAATTACATTTATTCGACCAACTTCTAATGGTGACAGTCAAAGGTTGAGATCCCTTATGTCCTTCAAGAGCCAGCCCTTATTTCTAAGTTAAAGGCAACTTATATGATGAATCTTTGGTACCACAAAAGTAAACAAGTTTTGTGTACAATCAAAACTATGACCTCCTCCAAAATTAATGACCAATAATTCTCAAAGCTTTTTGTAACAAATAGGACATTTTCACTTAATTGTCAACATCTTTTTTTTTTCAAACGGGAAAAAATTGTTCACAACTTCATAGCTAATCATTATTCAAACATCAAATGATCAATCTAGGTAATACAAGCTTCAAAACTAAAATAAGTCATCTCGGCTATTTTTTGGGCTTAATCTCTACCTTTTCCTGATATAAAATTAAGCTTGAGTTGGAGAATAATGATTTGCCATACACTAAACAATTCCTATTTATGTAATTGCCAGATAATTATATATAAACAGAATTGGATACTCACATAATTAGATTCTGTAGTTGGTGTGATAAATCTTCCCTTTTTATTCGACCAATGTACATCTTTGTAGAAGTCAATAAGATTCTGCTCCTTCTACATGAACATTGGCAAACCATTCGCATCACCCATCTACAAATATTGAAGAATAACATATCTAACTAAAGTTTGACAACTATACTCAGTTATGAAAACAATGTCAATACCTTCCTTTCCATTAGTACAACAAATGACGTCCTTCCGCTTGTGTGGTTGACCCTTTGTTTTTCCCTATTTTCTTTGTTTTGGGTAGACAATTTCTATAGTATTACAACAAGTTAGCATAGTATTCTTTTACTTCGTTATCAATTGCAAACAGCAAACTGGTTAACCCATGTGACTAAATGTATTACAATGAATTTGAGCAGAAAATAGTTAAACCTTACCTTAAATTCATCACTGGCCCACCGATTGCAAAGCCACTCCCAAACAGGTTTCTCTACCAACGTGCCTCCATTAACTAGTGCCTCCTCATGTGTTGCATAGTTCATGTATTTACGGTGTAGCATGTAATGAAATGCATTATAAGCATGAGAGAGTTGACTCGTGATTGTCCGACGATGATTCTTCTTGGTCCAGTCCAAGACAAAGTCAGCCTATCAAAAAATACTCATTAAAACCCCTATAAAACCATCTGGTCTATTATTTGCCACAATTGTTAATAACTTTGCTACCATATATGAGTTATTAACAACCCACAATTGTTATAAACCCATGGACCAAATATATGTAGCAGCTTCATAATTTAGTAATTGCTTGTGAGCCATCAGTATCATATTTATAATTGCTAACTCTATCTTAACTACCAACTGAAACATAAAATGAAACTCCTTAATTAAAATTGTGTTAAACATTGTCCCCGAGAGCAGTATTTACTTACCCAACCCTTGTATCAGCAGTATTACATAATATTGTGTCAATTACCCTACCA
The DNA here is from genome assembly GCA_003123785.1 of Pterocarya stenoptera. NCBI lineage: Eukaryota > Viridiplantae > Streptophyta > Magnoliopsida > Fagales > Juglandaceae > Pterocarya > Pterocarya stenoptera. Next base: position 33,417 of record QEOT01006407.1, on the reverse strand, counting down.
ATTCAAGGAACCAGACACCAATGTAAAATGTAAAACATGAAACTTATCCTGAGAACGTTACTAGCATGCTGATATAGAGGCATCTACCTTTACACTCATCATAAAAGGTACATGCATAATAGATCTAGTCCAGTTTTATATTACTCATGGTGCAATTAACGTAAATCATAATATTTAGAAACCCATACTCTAACACGATCAATCAATTCCTCTTTCTCCTTTCCGTCAACGGCACTATAGCTAACATGCCTCATCTCTGCATAGTGCTTCACCACCCACGTTACTCTTGTTGTGTAGATTGTTCTGTTATTGCATGATGGGCCTATCTTTCCATCTTTGATCTCCAATGGTATCTTCCCGTACTTTCGCATCCTCTCAAACTCGGTCCCCTTCGCTACTCCCCAAACACGTTTACTACTGTTTGCTACTAAATCACAATCACAATATTAAAAATTCACATAGTTAAACTGATAAAAATACATCTACAAAACACATGGTAATTAGTTAAGGAAAAGCTTAAGTACTAGATAATATTATAATTACCCTTGGCTGTTGTACCAGCCTCTACAGGATCAGTATATGGACGCAACTCAGCTGAACATGGGCCATCTGGAGGTTGAGTGGAGTCATTAGAGTGTATCTCATCCTCATCTCTCAATGTCTAAGCTGCTGCTGCTGGCTGTGGGTATCGGAGTGTAGCAGGTAGCACTCTTCCAAAACCTCTCCCTCTCTTTGTCTGAGCCATTAATTCTGCATGTAAAACTCACCAATAACCTCAGTTTTCCATAGCAAATAACAAAGTTAAAATCAACAATTGTTCTCATACCCAACATATGGAGATAGGCAAGAAAGGGACAACAGTTTATATGCCATAAAAGACAACAGTTTACAAATTATTACTACTGATTTGTGCAAAAGGATGAAGCCACTTTATGGATGAAGCCCTTAAAGAATGAAGCCATGAAAGGTTTAAGTCATAAAAGGAATTTGTGATTATGTGTAAAACCATTGATAGCCATAAAATGCTGTTTTGTATATATAAATGAGATGATGACATATATTTTTAAACAAAGCCTCTGATGCTTCTGAAAATGTGCAAAATGATGATTTGCCATCAATTTCGTTGTAGGTCATAAAAGAGTTTACAACTACATGATGCTAATGATAGGCAAGAAAGGAGTTGATGATTCAAATGCCATAAAAGGATGCAGTCTACAAATAGAAATACTGAACCATGCTAAAGGATGAAGCCACTTTAAGGATGAAGCCATCAAAGACTTGAAGCCATGAAGAACTCCGATAAAGTCATATAACCTTATACTGATTCTGTGTAAATGGATGAAGCCATAAAATGCATGTTTAAAGCCCTTAAAGGGATGAGGCCATTAAAAGGGTGAAGCAGAGAAACTAGAGTAGTCTCTGATACTGTACAAAATTATGAAGCCATAACAAGGATGAAACCATAAAAGAATGAAGCCATCTTCTCCTTTTAATCCATTGAATGCAGCCTTCTTCTTTTTCCAACTATGTGTTGTTGGCAAGAAACGACGATGGCCCATATAACAGTGTTTTCTTCCATGTTTCAACCACATCGAATCTGTATCCTCCTTACATAATGGACAAGCCATCTTTCCCTTTGTGCTCCATCCCGATAGATTAGCATATGCAAGAAAATCATTAATAGTCCACAAAAGTGTAGCATGTAAGTGAAAGTGTTCAGACTTTAATGCATCATAGATTGTACACCATCCTCTCATAACACTTTTAATTCATTGACTAAAGGCTACAAGTAAACATCGATGTCGTTTCCTGGACCTTTGGAGCCAGGGATGAGCAATGATAGCATTAAGTACGGATCTTTCATGCAAAACCAATGGGGCAAGTTATATGGCACGAGTATCACTGGCCATATGCTATAAGGTTTACTCATATTATCGAATGGGTTGAAGCCATCACTGGCTAGGCCCAGTTTGACATTGCGAGCATCTTGTGCAAACCAATTGTGGTCTTTATCAAATTGTCTCCACATCTTAGAATCAGCAGGATGTCTTAATGTACCGTAGTTATCAACTCGTTGTTCTCTATGCCATTTCATGGATTTTGCTATAGCCTTCGACATAAATAGCCTTTGCAGCCTTGGTATAAGAGGAAAGTATCGCAATACCTTTTGGGGAATCTTCCACTTTTTCCCATGAGTTGTCACCCACCTTGACTCCTTGCATTTAGAACATGCTTGTTTGTCCGCACTATCTTTCCAAAATAGCATGCAGTCATTTGGGCAAGCGTCAATTTTAACATAACTAAAACCCAAATCACACTCTAAGCGTCGGGCCTCGTGGTATGAGTTGGGTATTTCAATTTCAGGAAAAGCCGCTTTTAACAAATGCAAAACCATGTTAAATGACTTGATAGTCCACCCACCACATGTTTTGATATGAAGCAGTTTGACTATAAATGAAAGCTTTGAGAACTTTAAGCAACTTGGATAAAGTAGACGTCTCGCATCCTCTAATAATTGGTCAAAAATTTTTGATTGCCCTTCACTCATTGAAGGCTCTGAAGTAGTACCATGTTCCCCGGATGCATGGTCCATAAATGATCCAGCCCTCATGTCGTCTATCATCTCATCCATATCATCAACAAAATTCTGACCTTCATTAAATGTATCTTCATCATCGGTAGACGAATTAACACTCAAATTTTCAGCCTCCCCATGAAATATCCAATGTGTATAACTTGGATCAATACCAATTGTGAATAAATGATCTTCGACTTCATTGATTGGTTTGAAAAGGTTATTATGGCATCTCCGACATGGACACCTGAAGGTAGTGCTTCCAAGTGCATGGACTTTTGCCATTGTAAGGAGTTTAGCAATCCCTTCACTGTATTCACGTGACGTGAACCTATTTGGCACATGCATCCAACTCTTGTCCATTTGAACGTCAATTGAGAATCATGTATTTCAACCTTAAGGAATAAAATAATATAATTAAGGTATATAGTAACAACGATTAATTAACGAAGATCAGAGTAAGGAAATTATGGTAGTTTTATCTATTGTTGATAAAACTACCATTATAGTTAGGAGATTTGTCTGATTGAACATTGGCAAAGTGTACATTCGTACGTAAAAATATAGTTAGGTACATTCACTAGACATAAAAAAAAAAAAAAAAAATTGCATGTAAATTGTAAATAATCTCCAAGATGCATAGTTGGCCATACAAGCAAGTCCACCTTTTCATTGAAACTCATTCACCACATTACCCACATTTGTGGGTATCTGCCACTATGTTGTTCACAGTTTCAGGAACAACACAACAATATCATGCCTCCTATTTATTACTTAAAGCATCAAATATGGAGTCAAAAATATTGAGAATAAGGACTATTTTATCAAAAACTAATTGTTTTAAATAGTTGAAAGGTTAGAAGATGACATGTATCCTTTTAAAAATGTACACCTGCCCCAAGATACCTTGAATCCTTTACATGTAAACTACTTTGTACAGTTCCAAATCAAATATGAGGTTGGAAACTCAAGAACAAGTTGGATTATCAGAGCTCGAAGATGGATATCTATATGATCCATATGAGAGAGTAGGTCTCTCCAAATAAGGAATTAGATGCCTTTAATGAAATAAAATCTATACTTCACATTAATAAGATAGTCATTACAAGAGCATAGATGTATAATACAACCAGTATGGAAGATAACAAAAATTATAATTCACATGGTCTAAAGTATTAGAAATAATGAGTCAATATATGGAGAACTAAAGGAGCTTATAGTTCAATATGTTACAAAACACTCGGTGTATAAGCTAGGTCATTAGCTGGACAGATTGCTTGATACCAGATGTTTATAAAGTAAACCCAATATATAACTACTTATAAAGACGATTTTGCTTTGAAATCAGATGAAAAAAATGAAATTGGACAATTGAATCGTCTGGACGATTTAGCCGGCTACATGTATCTGGACGATTCAAATGTCCAATTTCATAGAATATGTACATATTGGACAGCAATACATCTGTGTACCAAATATATACGCTTATATATACACTATTTCACAGAGTATGGAAAAGATATATAGAAGAGAGAAGGAGCTACAGAGCTTACCGCATGAGGAGGTGGCGCACGGCAGAGGGTTGCTACAACGACACGGTGGGGCAGCCTAATGATAGAGGGAGAGAGAGAGATTCTGGTTGGAGTGAGAGTTATAGAGAGATAGGAGTGAGAGAGAAAGAGAGAGAGAGAGAGAGAGAGAGGAAGATCAGATGGTCCGATGGAGGAGAGACAAAATAACTCCGTTACAGGCGAGGATGCCACGGCACGGCAATAGATTCACGATGGCAGGAGCGGCGGCAAGATTTTCTCAGAGAAATGTTTGGAGCGAGAAAGTGAGTATCGAGTTAGCCAAACACAGATTGGGAAAATAAATACACGGGGGACAAGGGTCCTCCGACATTGAGATTTATATATATGTTATAACGGTGAGATTACTTGCCGTTATAAACTAAAAGTTAGTTGTCTGAGTAAAAATATTATTGCGGCGAACATTTATCGACGCAAAAGGCATTGCTCCCAAGACAAAAATGCGGCCGGAAGTGATCTACACTGCATTTTCTTGTTGCGACGACTCCGAGTTTCTACAATAGGCATTAATTGTGATGTTTTCAAAAATGGAAGCAATTCAGTTGCCTTGTTCTGCGGCTTTTCTTTTTTCTACGACCTTTTTTCGCCGCAAAAATAGTTGATCCCACGATTTAAAATGTTGCCGACAGTGATCTACAGTGGATGTTTCTATTGCGACGACTTGGTATCGCGACAATTGAGATTGATTATGGCGTGTGCTCAAATGGACGCAATTGAGTAGATTGTTTCGGCATTTTCTTTTTCCTGTAAACTTATTTCGCTGCAAATAGATGTAGGATTCGGCGACTAGATAATGCACAGACATAGCTGGATTGCTCAAAGGTAAACTATGATTTCTTGCGACCAAATGTAAGTGCCGAACAATAATAACGCCGCAAAAGCCCACATGTGTTGTAGTGTATTTAGTATATTGAAAAAACGAAAAGTGGCAATGCGATGATAATGCACTACTTTCTGAAAACGTCCTCACTTTAAAATGTGAAATCATTGCATGTCAATAGAGATTAGTACCTATTCAAAATCCTTGGAAAACAAAGTGCTTCAATTGTATGACGTTCTTCATTTTAGTTCTCTCTTTGTTACGCTATTCATGCAAGTCATTGCGGATCTTGCTTACCAAGATTCTGGGGAAAATACATTTTGCACTCCAGATTATGAAAATTCATGTAGTGCACCTTCCAACCACTAAAGCATGGCAAATAGCACTCTTGTTCAATTTTTCCTATTAAAGAGTGCATCTTTTAACTATTTTGTTGGTGGAGGGTGTAATGTCAATTTTGATAATTTGGAGTGCGAAGTGTAAAACACTTGATAATTGGAGGGTGAAAAGTGTATTCCTTTTCGCAAGATTATTATTGTTGGAAGCTTATTTGTTTATGGAAAGAATTTGATCAAGCTTCCGCTTGCTGTTGTTGTATATAGGAATTACTTTCATGGAGAGTTTTTGCCATTGCCTGCAAATTTGGAGATTCTTGGTAATAATTTATGACTTCTAAAGATGTGTAGCAAACTTGCTTTTCAGAATCTATTGCAAGCTAGGATTCACTGCACACATCATTTGAGTTGCTGCTAATCCTTTTTGGATGCTATAAAAACTGGAAGAGACATGCATACCAATAGCGAATGCACATTCACCATGATGCAGATCGAAGATCATGGTGTTTCTATTTTTCCAGTAATCTAATTGGTGCACATTCACAACAGCGAATCCAACATGAACACGACACGAAATTAACGGATTTTGAATTTTATATAAATAGATAAACGAGTTAACCCATTAATACATAATTAATAAACAGGTTAATAACGGATCAACCCATAATAACCCGTTTAAATTTTATTTCAAATTTATAATTTTATTATTGTTGGGTTTGTAATTTTGGATCTATACTCACATTTGTTATTCTAGGGTTTGTAATATTGATTTTTTTGTTAGTAGATAGTCTTATTGTTTTTTGTTAGATATTAATGTGACTAGTAATTAATATAGATTTGAACTTTTATGTGAAATTATGTTAATCAAATTAAGTGGATTATGTGTGTTAGTTAAACTCATTTACATGAAACGAGTTGAAATGAGTCGTATTATATTAACATATTTCTAATTAATTATTAAACGGGTCAAAAAGGATGCAACGACATGATGAGCTATTATTTAAATAGACTAGGTTAAGGTTTGAAAATTTGGCACATTTAGCTTAACAAATCAGGTTCGGGTTGATCTATATAGTCAAATGCATATGACTTAACATGATACGAACATGAACCGCAAACACGAATTGCCACCCGTATTGCAGATAGGCAAAAGTACTCTTGGAGCTTGTACATAATGGAAAGATCATATGGGTTGCTTACAAACCCTTTGAATTATTGCTAATGAGTTCGCCTCTATATTCATAAAGGTTAATTAATACACTAGTTTTGCTTAACCATCAAATTACTCGAGCAGCACGCACATCCAGAAGATCATGCATAAACTGGCCGGATGTAATTTTTGCCTTCTTTTATTGTATTCAGACAATAAAATTATTGATTAAACATGCTGATATTGCTAGGTGCAAAGATCTATATTTTGCTATATCGCATACGCATGGCATTGGTTGACACAGGAGGCATGATTGCTATTTAAAAGCAAACCCACATATTATTATCGATTAAACATCTTATCTCCACGCTTCAAGCCAAATAAAGACAATGAAAACATGCCCACAGACTGAGCCTATGTTTTAAAGAGCACACGAACAGGCAATACAGCAAAATAGGCTTTTCCCGGCGATTTTAGGATGGCTGCAAAAAAAAATAGCCGCAAATAGTGGATATTTGCAGCGATTTTCAAGTCGCTGCTGGTTTTTTTCGCGAAACTGGGAATAGTTGGGGATTTCACTTTTTGCGGCGACTTTTTTGTATATTGCGGCGATTTGTGTCGTCACAAGAAAACACAAAAACTGTAGCGGCATCCTTTTGGCGTCGAATATGTAAATCGCTTCAATAAGTACTTTGTGAGGTGAATCTTATCGCCGTAAAATCAATCCACGGCGATTTATTTATTCGCGGCGAATGAAAAGCGCTGCAAATAGCCTTTTAAAAGTCTCATCTTTCCCCCTTTTTCTTTCCTAGCCAATTACCCTCTGTATTCTTTCTTTTCTCTTTATCTATTTTTTTTCTTTCCTCCTCTCTCTCCCCCCCCCTGGGGTCACCTGCGTCGTCTCCCCTACCCCTACCCCCCCAGTGAAGCCGTCGTCATTGCCACCTCCATCGCCGCACCTTGCCAGAGACTACCTCTCTTCCCTCTCTTAGCTCCTCAATCGTCGTCGGTCTCTCTCGGTATCTTCCTCCCAACGCTGCCTCCCTTTCCCTCTTCGATTTCTTTTCCCCTCGCGGACGTTGCCACCTCTAGCTTCGACGAACACGCCGCCTCCCTCCTCCAAGCACAGTAAATCGGCAAGCCAACCTACGATGCCTCTCCCTTCCTCTCAAACCCCTCTCTTTCTCTAGATCTCCCTCTTCTCCCTCACTGCTTCTCTTCGTCTCAGACATGGATGATGGAAGCTCAGCCACCAGCCACCGTGAACAGCAGCCCAAAACCCCCAACGCCTATGTCACCCTCTGTGTCTCTTTCTCTCTCTTCTTTCCTCCATACGCCACCTCACAGTTCCCTTTTTTAGCAATCCAAATGGTGTTCATTTCATGCCATCTCTCTGGTAAGCAGCTTAATTTGTTCTTAAATTATTTGCTTTGGAATAATAATAGATTATGGGTGAATGTGAATCTTAAATTAATAATTAGGGCTTTTCCAAGTTGATCGTAGGGTATAGATTGGAAGACAGATAAACAAAGTGTATGCATCCTACATTTATTAAGCATTTGATTAATGCTACTAGAGAGTCATACACAAACAATATTGTTGAAGTTTTAGTATATTAGTTGTATTGTTCTTTGGGATTTGCTTTATTGTTCCCTAAAAACTCAATTACTGTTTGGTTAGGAGATCTCAATTACAGGGTACAAGGCATCGATACACATCCAGCAAGAAATTTGATACACCAAGACCTGTACAGAGTAATTAAATTTTGTATTTGAACTGAGTTTGAATATCACATGTTTTGTCTTCTGATGTTAAGTTTTATTTTTGCACTAAGTTTGGAAATGGCTATTGTTTATATTTGAGTACTCTTGAAATAAACTGTGCTTGAAATAAACTTACAAAAATAAGATTTTTTAACTTTTCCAATATCACTATATATGATCATCAATGAGAGAGAGACTCTGCAAATCTATATATCTACATATATGCCTAATATTAGTACAACTTACAAAAACTGGAAATGAATCTATTGTACGTCAATCCCTACCATAATTTCAATAAAAGGTTAAAAAATCATTTGATCCCTGGATTTCAAACCACAAAAATGTAGGATAAACCGTATAGAATTTGTGTATTAGAATTTATTTATTTTAATGATAACATGTTACATCATATAAAACCTCACGCATTTAGTATTATTCATTTGTTGAGGTTAAAGTTGGAACACTTGCTCTAATAGTTACATCGAATCTAATTTCATTCGTGATATTGTTTGTTTGTGTATTTATGAACAAATAAACATAAACTATGTGCATGGTTACATTTGTCGAATGGGAATTATTGACCTGCATGGGGTGTTGGTTTTTTGGGCTTTTGACATGTCATGGGGTGGGTGTAGATGCCTTGAACTTCATGTTTTGCCTTCCTAGGATGCAATTGTGTTAATTGTTAATAGGGGGAACTCAAGGTTCGACAAAATGAGGCAGTACTAATGATAAGAGAAGCATGTAAGTATCTACATTTAATATTTAATGTACTTGACCCAAATCCTATTGGCATGCACACTAACTTTACATGTTGTTATACAGGTTAGGCAAATGGAGATGAAAGGAGGATCTACCATCTTGTTCCATTTGAGTTGAAGCTATGAGTAAAGAAGATTTTGTGAAGATCCAGGTACTCTTCCACTCAGTCATTGTACTATTTTATTTACTTTCCATTTTGTGATCCACCAACAAGCAATTTACTCTTTTAAAAAAATTGATGAAGTTTTCTGATAGATTAAACTACTTATACATATATTTATTTATATATAAAGCATTCACAGACTATCTGCTATGAGAACCCCTTTCAAAAAAGTTGTTATGCTTTGCATTTTTTTAAAATACATTTTGCGGATTATAAGTTATATCTAGTCAATCTTTTAGAATAGATCACTTATGTGTTACTTTTTTTAAATCAGCATTGCCTTCAAAAAAGAGGTGAGGACCTACAAACAAAGTGTTTGCTCAAGCTCTATGGTCTAAAGGTAAACTAGATACACTAATCTATGACAATTGCTTCAATTATTTAGATCCCTGTAGTTGTAAAATGAAGGTAAGGCAGCATTTGGTTGTGCTTCCTTAAATGTTGCATCAAATTCTTGTGTGCTTACATGGATTTTTTAGTTTGTGAATGCCTTGGGGGATTTTCAGTTTTTCAGATTATGTATAATAGTTGAGTGAGTAATTATTTAATATATCATAGTTGAATAATTGGTTTTTCTGGCAGATTATGTATAATGTTTCAATGTTTATGTAAGTTTGCATTGTTGTAAGTATTGCAAATGTAGTCTTATCACGTTTTAGTGGTTATCTTGTTGATATCCATGATATTCAAGACATCGAAACTAACTATGTATTAATTTTCTGTCTTTATATATTGTGTTGGACAATATGTTTATTTCTCTCTTCATCCATCCATCCATCTATCCATCCCTCTCTCTCTCTCTCTCTCTCTCACACACATTTTAGTGTAAAGGCACTGAATTTCAAAGCATTTGACAGTGAATTCCCTGTCATAGGCTAGTCTAATCTCATACCAAGTATTACAGTAGATAGGATGCCACTGTAAAGTAAGTTTGATTAATCTGTTCTCATATTTTATGTGATAGGACGTGAAGAATGAAGCAGAAGCATACAAGCTGAAAGAGTTGTCACTTTTGTTGAGATTTTTCTTTCCTGACCTATATTGGTATTATTTTTTTTATTAGTATCAGTTTTCCTTTGAGTTTAATGAATATTTGTAGATGTACAAATGTAGTACATGTTTTGAAGTTTATAATTTTATTTCTTTCCCTTATTTTATTTTTTACTTATATTTTTTTTTCCAAATACTGTTTACATTAATAGAGAGTGGAACGTAAAGGGAGCAAAAAGAAATGGAGATTCAATCCTGTTTTCTGAAGTAAATTTAGTTTTTTAAATTCAAATAGTGATGTAAATTTTTTATTTCTTAACCATTGCATATATGCATGTAAATAACTGAAGAAAAGAGGAGATGGAACCATGTGTTTGAAGCCTATTTTACATGAATGGGTTATACACTTTGCGGTTTATACACACCATTTTATAGCATTTATTTTGTTCGAGTACAAAGTTTTTTTTTTTAATCCTATAGAAGAGTATATCTTGTAGTGCAAATGCATGCATATGACCACCTAGGTGGCCTGCTTTTGGAGGCAGATTTGAAGGCTACAATATGAATGTATCGTGTACCATGATTCATACATTTTTTAAAAATTTTGTTTTAAGGGCAATTTCCGGCGATTACAAATCGCCGGTAATACTTTTTTTTACTAAAACACTATTTGCGGCGATATTGTTAGCTGCAAATAAGTATTTGCATCGACATATTTCGCCGTAAATAGTATTTCCTTTACAATGGTTAATTTGCGGCGAATTATTATCTATTTACGGCGAGTAATTTTTGCCGGAAATAATCTTTTCCAACGATGTAATCAGCGGCTGTAGGGACTTTTTTAGCGTTTGTTTTGACTATTTGTGGCGATTATATTTCGCCGCAAATATAGTTTTTTTTCAGCGATCCTTCTTAATCGTTGGTAAAATGCCGTACCGACCATTTTTTGGTCTCCAACGCGCAGCGATTCACAATTCGCGGGAATAGCTTTTTTGCAGCGTTTTGTTTACTTTTTGCAGCGAATTTGTAACGCGGGAAAAGGCTTGTTTTCTTGTAGTGAGGATGTGCTCCTACTGATCAATCTGAACCTTGCATATAAAATTCGTGTTGACGTAACCCAAAAATCTCAGAGACAGAATCTTCAAGTATTATCTTCAATAATCTGAAAGTGCGATCTATCAATTTTCACAATTTAAATCCCGAAGAGCAAATCTTCTAAATTTGAGAGCATAAAGTGTATTTATCCTATAACCGACGCTATCCACCCTCGAGGAGGTGCACCATATCATCGGAGGGAGCATCGGGCTGTGCTGACTGCTGAGTGCTAAACTCGTCCTTATTATCACCCAAACAGGCCATTTCAACCCCGACTTTCAGTCTAATGAACATTAACGTCTATCATAAATTGCCATGATATGCAGTTTCAACAAGTTAGACGTGACATCTTGAACATGACATCATGTGCGAACAATTTCAACAAGTTCACAAGAATGCATGGAGGCTAGACCTAGTCTGGCTGTTAAAAAGTCTCCTTGTGAGGCGTACGATGATGGACAAAAATTAACAAGTACGTACGCGTAGAGTTAGGCAAGGTGATAATGGATTTGGACCGTTCTCCAAGGCATTGTTTGACCATGAATGCACGCCACATTCTATGTCTTGCCCAATGTTTCAAGATTGGAAATTTGGAGCATTCATCAATGTAGAAGCTGGGTGAATTGTGGACTAATATTAATAATCCTGCCTCTTCTTGGTTGGTATGAGTCTCATTCATGATGGTTTAGTAGCCATAAGAAATGTGTACTGGAGAAAAGATGGAAGTACATCTAATTACAGCGCATGCATGGGATGAAGAGAGTTTCAAATGCATTAATATTAGGATTTATGAACTTTGACTAATTGTCTTGATCCGTATCCCGGCCAACTGATCTTTTTTTCTTAGAAACCATGGAAGGTTAAGGCCATAATTAATAAGTGCATTCAATTCAAGCATGCATGCCAGTTACTACATCTCATTCATTCCTGTTTTGGGAACTAAAAACTGGTGTTTTCCACCACTAAACGACAGAAACTACAGAGAGAGAGAGAGAGAGAGAATATATATTATATATAAGTACCAAAAGTGAAAGATGAAATGTGAAAACTTAAAAGTCCTGAACTGTCAAAAGAGGCAACAGAAGAATGTACATCAAAAGTTTTTTGAATTATAAATACCATTTTATTAAAAAGAAAAGAAATTAAACACAGTTCAGGCCTTATATAGTATTTCACCATGTAATTTTAGTAAATGCAATGAATGAAAAACTGAATTAGGTGCAGTCTACAAATGATATAATTATATATATATATATATGCTAAATGGTAAGACATTGTTTCTTCAATTTGAAAAAAAAAAAAAAAACGATTAGGATCAATTGAAAAAGATCAAGAACTCCCTCATAAATTTATCCCAAGAAATCTAGATGAATATTATCTTACCCTAGCTTTTTTATTATTCCTAATATAAAATTACATAATAAAAAATATTGATGATCAGCTATAAACTAATTGAAAGATTTCAATCCCTGCATGGATTTGCATGGTTTGATGCCTAGTTATATATTGGCCTACGGCCCTACACGCCTTTCTTTATCATCTTCAAACTGAAACTTTATCGTGATCATCATCACGCATGCGCTTCCAACCTTCCTTTATTCTTCCATTAACGGATGCCAAGGGACCCAAACCCAACCCCACGTTCTATTTTGTTAATGAGAGAGCTCTCTTTTTGGAAGCATATAAATGAATTAACAAAAAAATGGACATTTTCTCTTGATCAGGTCTCATATATTGTTCTGTACTCTCATGCTGCGGGCATGCTTATAAAAGCTAAAGCTACTTTGGAGTAGAACTTGTATCTTCCACAATTGGGATTGAGATTGCAAAATAACTAACCTATGATTTTTATATAAAATCCAATTTTATAAAATTCTATCTTATTTTTAAACCCCATAATTAATTAATTAGCTAGCTAGAAATATATTACATCTTTTGAATTAAATAATATCATTATTGGCCAGATAATCAAATATAACTTAATTCTTTTTTTCCACCTTGTACGACTAGTCATGGGGTTTAAAAATAAGATTGAATTTTATAAAATTAATTACTTTTTCTAGGTAGCTCTCTTCATGACTTTTAGGGATGAACTAAATTTCGTCACTAAAAGTCATTTTTGGAAAATTTCATTTCGTCTCCAAAATTGCCTAAGCTACAAAATTTATTTGAACGAACAAATATCCATTCAAATAACATATTTTGTGACGAAAAAAATCGTCTAAAAAAAACGTTTGAAAGGAAAAAAAAAAATATTCAGACAACCAATTAATGTTTGTTCGAACAGTATATTATCTGTTCGAACAATAATATTGGCGGGAAATTAATTTCTTTTTTCCAGGAAAAGTTAATAACCATACGAACTTAAATTTATTTGTTTGAACAGACCTTTTTTCCATTAATTTGTTTATCATCATTAATTTGTACATATATTTTTTCCATTAATTTGTTATCATTTTCAAAGTACATATATGTGTATATATATATTATATATTATGATTTGCGGTGAATTCAAATATTTATAAATTCACAAATTAATTTTATGTAATTAATTTCAAAACTTCATAGTGATTTCTTTTATGTTAAATTATATAAATATAACTTTAAAAATAGTATCATTTTTTATATTATCATAAACGGCAAGTAAAATGAAAAAAATAAACAAAGTAACAAACACAAAAAGTAAAAACTATACATTAATTACAACTCAACTATATAATGTTCAATACAATATAAAAAAGTAAAATAATAACTAAACGACTATTTGCTACTAAGCAGATCAACATCCTCTTGTAACATTTTAATGCATCCATCCAAATCCCTACGTTTCTCTATGATGGGCTCAACGAACTCAACAAACAGAACTCGTACTTGATCCAAAGTAGCCCCAGAAGGCTGCCTCTCAACAGCGGCAATAGTAGTAGAAGCTGGATCGGTGGGTGGGGCACTAAGCTATTCTGGTGCAGTCTTCCATAAGTGCCCCTTACTCTTGCTGAATGTGATCTTGTTAAGGGGCTCCATCTGTGGCGACCTCCGCTTAGTCACAGACACTGTAACCCTCGATCGAAGTAGGAGGTTAGATATCAGCAGTGCAAATGGTAGACTACATCCACTTACATAGCGAGGCTTCGATCGAATGTGGTAGAAGAAATACAAGGCCAAATCAATGGGTTCCCCCCGAGCTATCCACAACAAAAATCTGGCTCGACCCATCCCGAAATCAGTCTTGTATTTTTTCGGGTTGATGTTATAGCCAACAGTCAAGTTAAGCACTCTAAAAAATGCTATACAGTCGGCCTGTCGGATCACCTTGCTCCCATTATATGAAGGAGCCAAAAGGTCTCGCACTAGATGACGCATCTGATCGTCTATGAAACCATCACCAAGTAAATCCTCATCCTCACTATCATCTGGCTCTACATTCAGGGCTAGTGTGGAGGATGCGGCCGGTGCGTTGGAAACAAATGGTGTAGTCGCTGGTCCCGATGTAGCCACTGCAGGATATGCGTCGACCTCGCGCCAAATATCAAGGAACTCAGCAATAATACAGGAAGAGAAATTAATACTCACTCTCTTGGCTGATAAAGTGTAAAAAAGAGCATCAGCACTATCCTCTCCCACGGCACGGTAAAATTCACCAACCATCTCTAGGTATGCAATCACTTGCTACTAACAGATTGGTACCCATTCCCGCTCGGTGAAGATGGACTGTATGCTCTGTCCCTCCCATGAAAGATGGGAGAAGTCAGGCAAAATAATCTGACACTCGACGAGTATAGGCCTCGACTCTTGAGCATGAGCTGGTCCACTACTTTCACTAACCTGATCTCTTGCACGTTTTCTTCCACTAGATGCCATTAGTATATTATTTAACCACAAGGAAATTAAGAATATAATTAACCATAATGTATTTAAATTATATTATTGAATAATTATATTATATTGAACTGAATTGAAATAACTAGTTCGAACGAAACATATTATGTGTTCGAATGGAAGATTCTATTCAATTGAACTGGCAATTACTACTCATTCAAATTACTAAATTTTTTTGTTCGAACAGAAGTAAATCTGTTTGGAAACTACGCATCCGAACTAAATTTTTTTGTTCAAACAAAAATAAATTTGTTTGGCAACTTCGCGTTCTAATGGAATATATTGCGTTCGAATGAGAACGAAGCCAAACAGCCATGGTTGAACGAAATTTAACAAATACATAATAAAGCTTTGTTTTAATCGATAGAAATGATTAAGGAGTGAATCCCAATCATTTCTACCGATTACATAACACGAATATTGATCAACTACACTAAAATGAGGAGATTTCGAATCCAAAATCCGAAAGATTCGAAATTCGAAATCTGAAATCCCCCTCCCAAACAAAACCCTTTCTTCATAAACTTTTCACAATATATTAATGGAGTTGGCCCATACCTCTTACAAGGTTCAAATGCGGGGTTGCTACAGCGGTTGATTGGTGGTTGTAGCGGCGAGATGAAGGGCGACTCGGAGGCTCTCGACAGTTAGGGTTCAAATGTGAGAAATGGGTTTGATACGAATCGAACTGGGTATATATTGACCATGACTTCTTGTTCAAATGGGATAAAAACCAGTTCGAAAGGGATACTAACCCGTTCGAACGGTTATTATCCCAATATATTTCTAATTATATTACTATACTAATATATAATAATAAAAATATTACAATACTAATATTACAAAGTACAAAAGTATAAAAGTAATACTAATAATAGTATTAGAGTACTTTAATTTATCATATTTAGTATATTATTTGTAAATATACTTATTTATAAGTTAATATAATTAATATATATAGTACTTATTAGTTATATAGCTAGTACTATAGTATAAGTATTATATCGTAGTTAGTATATAGTTATAGCTATTGAATGAGTTATGATAACTATACAAGTTAATATAATTAATATATATAGTACTTATTAGCTATATAGCTAGTACTATAGTGTAAGTATTATATCGTAGTTAGTACTATAGTGTAAAAATGGAAGTTGACATTACAGTAATATTGTACAAATAGGAGAGTTTGTACCCGCCTTCATTCTTTGATGTAATGGTTCATTTGGCTGTGCACCTACCTCGTGAGACTTTAGTCGTTGGTCCAGTTTAGTATAGATGAATGTATCCTATTGAATGGTTTTTGAAAAATTTGAAGCGATCTGTAGGGAATAAAGTTTGTCTAGAAGGTTCGATTGCTGAGTCATATATTGATAATGTGTAGCATACCTTTTGTTCAATTTATTTTCATGGGATTGATACTAGATTTACAAGATCAGACTGAAATTATAAAGATGGAAGAGAAATGGGAGTCACACCGACATTTATTATATTTTTCCAGACAGTACGTTCTATAGGCGCACAAGGGGGCTATGACTTATGTGGATGAGAGTTTGAAAGAGCTCGATGGTATGTCTTGAATAATTGTGCAGAAATTGACCACTACTTGAGGTTAGTGATGATTTTCTAAATCAATATTATCTTTAAGTCCATGTATAATAATATAGCATTTTTCGTTTATACAAATTAATCATTCATACGAACATGCGTAGTGAACATATACAACTACTCTGCACGAATGGTGTAACTGACGTAGAAAAGATGCATGAAGATGAATTTGCTTCATGATTTGAACATACAGTTTTACTGTAAAGTCTCATTTTATAATACAAATTTCATACCATTAAACTCTATTATTTTTTCTATATAATAATATTTATTGATGTAGATTGTATCGAAATATGGTAAAAATTCAGAAGACATTTCACCAGAATTGTATGTTCTGGCATGTGGTCCGTCTAGGCAAGCCGTCCAGTACTCAAGATGTTTAGTGCGTGGATATAGATTTCACACAACTGACAGAGAGCGATATAAGAAAACTCAAAATTGTGGAGTTGTAGTTGAAGGAAACCATGGGGATGACAACATTGAATTTTATGGAATTGTGGAAGATATTATAGTGTTAAATACGTGGGAGGATATATGGTCTAGTTGTTTAAATGTAATTGATGGGATGTTTTAAATCCTAGGTTGAAAGTGCATAACGATAATTACTTTATGAGTGTTAATACATCTCGGACATGATATGAGAACGATCCATTTGTTCTCACTTGCTAAGGGAATCAAGTTTTTATTTAAATGATCTGGAGTATGGAAACCCATTACGGGTAGTGGAGAAGTTTGCAACAAGAAATGTATATGATACTATTCTAGAGACAAACAAGCTTTCAGAAGAAGTTGATAGTCCAGCAAATGAAAAAGTATATCAGGAAAACGAAATAGGCATCAATCTATTTGTTAATCTCAGCCAATATGATATGATCCCATTGCGTAGAGAAGATGTTCAACTCGAAATAATTGAGGGTAAAATATTGGAAAACAATGAATCAATTGAAGCGTCTAGCGAGGATGAGGGTGATTGGTCTAGAAAAATAGATAGTGAATGAATTTCAAACATGAATTTTTGTAGGTATTATTCTTATAAATGTCCGTAGCATTTGTTTGAATAATAATTTGTTACAATTTCAAATATACCTCGTAAGTATAAAGCAACATGTGTGCCATCCTCATCTATTACTAACTCCCCGTGTGGTTCACCTATCATGAATAGTGAGTCAAGACTACCAGACTCAGAACAATGTATTTTATCAAATTAAATACCACAGTTTATGTTCAATTTAAGTAATATATCTATAAAATAAAATTATTTAAATTAAAATACTTGTTTTAATTACTATATATATAGCTGTTATAAGCCAGCACCGAGGTAAAGGCATTACGAGGGGTGTCTGCAAGAGAAAATAAGGAAAGTTGATAAAATTAAAGTTGATATTTCTAATTATCACACCGGTAGCTCGGGAGATTCGGCAGCGTGGCTTGTTTCTTTTGTTAGTACGTTTATTCGTACGAATGCACTAATTGCTACATCATCTTGGTCTAAAGTTTTCCAAGATGTGAAAGACCACATAAAAAATTGTTACTTGGTAATAAGCTACATCTCAAGCAACTAAATATTATTCATGTTAGTTTTTGGATATTTTTTATTTATACTAATTGTTTATAATCATTGAAAATATGAGTTTGAACTTAATTTTGGCCGACGCGATGATCGATTAACAGTTGAGGAGCTGATGTCGAATGCATTTCAGAAGTACAAAGGTCTATATCATGCACACTATAAGAAGTTCAGTACTACAATAGAGGTGCGCCAAAATCCATTCCAAGCAATGCCACCAAACAATCGGAAGAAGGTTTGTGATATATTTGAAAATCCTGCTTATCAAGTAATTTCGCTGCTATCTTTTTTTAATAGTATATGATAAATGTATTAAACATATAAACATAATTTTTTTTAGTAACAGAGTACTGTTAACAAAGCAAATAGATCAAACTTAAAGATACATCATCATGCGGGTTCTCGATCTTTTCATCGTTTGTCTAACAGAATGATAAATTATTCCACTCCTCATTAAATAGTAACAAATAATACACTTTTATGATTTAAGTTATAATATAATTTTTTTTTTTTTTGCAGAAAGAAGATAGTCCTGCTGATTATAATATGACCCAATTGTATGCAAAATCACATAAAAATCGTGATGATGTTTGGACCAGTCCCGAAGTAGAGGCAAATTATGTAAGTTTAAGTTTCTTTAATTCCAGTGTGATTATATATTTTTGTTACTTATACTAACTAGTATGTTTTTGTTTTTATAGGACAAGATGATATCTCTTAAGGAAGCTGCTACGATCCATCTGATGCATCATCTGTCAACGATACTCAGATCCTTTCTCAAGTTCTTGGATCACGTTCTAGATATTTGAGAGGCTTAGGACATTGCGTTAAGCCATCCTCAACATCATTATCCTCTTCTCGAGCCAGATCGAATGACAAGAAGACTAAAAAATTGGAGGAAGCAACACTTAAGATAAAACGATTGAGGTCCAAGAAAAAAGAGTTGCTGACCCAATTAGATCAAACAGCAGATCTTGGGGCGAGATTAGAAGAAAACATACATAAGAGACTGGAGATGGAGGTACATAAAGCTATGCTTCATTTGCAGTCAATTATGTCACAAAACCCTATTCCAACACCACAATTGTAAAAATTAATTCTTTTTTTCATTTTCTTTCTATTATTTTGTTTCAAAACATTTAAACAATTGACGTTTGAATTATAATTTGTGTAATACCAGTATAATATTTTTAATTAATTAAATTATGTTCTGTATGATTCATACCTTTCGAACGGTAAATAACCAGTCCAAACAGTAAATTACCATTTCTAAATCCATTCGAATAAAAAACATACCCATTCAAACAACAAATAACCCATTCGAATGATTAACGCGAAATACAGTTCAAATGGACGTAATTTATATTTGAACAAAAGTCATATGAATAAAATTTATCCTTTTGTTCGAATAGTATCAAATATGGTTATTTGTTCGATTCAAATTTTATTTCGTTCGAATAGATTATTTTAAGACAGCCTTTTAGAGATAAATTGGAAACCAAATTTTTTTGTCTCCAATTCTTTTTTGGGATGAAATTGGGATTTTTTGAAGCAAAATTTTGTCTCAAAAAATCATTTCTCTTGTAATGTCTACCTAGCTACTCATGAAGTCGGTTCGAGACCAAATGGAAATTTATGAACAAACTTATGGGCTATGAATTTTGTTTTGAACATATAGTACATATATTTATTTGAGATCTAATTAGTTAAACTTATTTGTAGAGTGCTGGTTTTAATTGTGTGTGTTGTATATACTAAATAGAGATTACAAGATACATAAGCAATGAGCTAGTAATTAAGAAACCAACAAACACCTCATTACAACGAATAAATCGCAAAGAGATAAAATATAAATTTGGATTATGAGGTTAATTTAATAAATTGATCCATACCCATCCCCACTAAAAGGGAACTACCATTCGTAGCTTTTTTGCAGTCCAGCTTATGAATTGCATTGTCACGACCAGGAGTCATGACGGTTGGAGGTGCGCTGCATCGTACCGTATTGAATTGGATGAGGGAGAACCCTAATTTCTTAGCATGATGATCCTTAATAAAAGTGAAAACCAAGACAAATAGAAAGCTACGGATATTATAATGAGTTGCCGAAGTCGAAGGTCACTCGTTAAAGGTTATGCCAACGCATGGTGTGGGGAACATGAAGATCCAACACCTCTGAGCCTTTTGGAGCTGCTCGTGTCTATAGAAGACACACCACAACGCAATGGTGCCTGGATCTCACATGAAGCCTATGACATGCTTGCATGATCCACATACGTTGAACGTTTAGATATGCTTCTCTTGGATTTTGAAGGATCGATACCCTGTGGGTTCAACAAAGCGATGTGTGTAGGACTTTGGACACTGGAAAGTAATAAATGGGACCAGTTTCTTTAGAAGAAAAATTATAAAAGTAAAAATAAAGTAAAAAATAAGCAAGGTATATGGTATGGACATGGGGAAGAGAAAGAAGATGACCAAAGAAAATGAAAAGATGAGACTCTTTGCTCCCTCTGGTTGGCAATCGATGGTGGTGTGTGATTTGTGAGATGTTTTTTTAAAGAGATGAGGGATTCTAGGTAGGAGAGATAAGAGAGAAAATGGCCTATCTTCTAGTTTTAATTACTACTTTTGAATAGATTCTCTTTTACATGTTTTCTTATATTATTTTGATTTTGTTGTGTTGTTTCTTCCTTTTGATTATACTTATAAAAAGATTAACGTATAGTAATTGTTGATTCATGCAATACAAGTGTAACACCACTTCTCGTATGTCAAGAATCTTTTGTGCATTCGTAACTTTACGCTCGTTAAATAGATTTAACATCCTAAAAGTCTCCTATTTATTGAATCATAACTACTTTGACATTGCAAAGTTTCACATAATGAGAAACAAGAACATAATGATGTAAACATAAACTAATCATATGTGGCAATAATACTTATTCGTAAGGTCAAAGACTCCAAAAAATAAATCTACTCCTTACCCTCCTGCTCGGTGTCCTCGTCATCATCATTTGGGACATTAAAACATAAAAAAGACAAAAATTGAGTCAAAGACTTAGTAAATAGCAATCGTACTGTAAACATAATTGAACTTGACCTTAGGCTTTGCTTTGAATATTTTCATGCATAATCCTACTTATACACATAACATGGATCATTCAACAATAATATATGTGGAATTAAGAAGTAACCATGACAATTCATATAATATGGATGGATGAATGATTGAATTTATACATCTAATATATTTGATTGAATTTATGCATCTAATATATTTCATGCATGACTTGTTAATCTTGTCTTTCAATTGCATAATGCTCATCATATGTGCATCATCCAATTATCCTTGACCCCAAAATCATATCATAACATACGGTTGATCACACTTAGGTCTATGCCAAGCACATCCACATATAACATAAGGCTAAGCATAACATTACACTTAGGTGTATGGCTTGCACATCCATAAAATTTACTTATGGAAGCATGTTTATCTTGATACGGCATCCACTTATGGCAATCAACAAGCATAACAAAACATAAGACTAATTTTCATGATATAGCATCCATTCTATATAAACAACCAAATCATAACAGTATACCTAATTGCATCCACAAGCACATTGCCATAATTCATTGAGGGTTCATAAAAAGGGGATAACATTGAATATGACTATACATATCATAGGCAAACAACAATTTTCATGCAAAATAGAATAAATATAGTGTAAATGAAGGTTATGATCATGCCACTTACCTTATTTCCTTTGATTTGAGAATTAACTAAGCATGTAAATCAAGGGCATAGTAAGTTACATACATATCACATATTAATCTCAACTCAAACTCTTAATCTTTGACTAAGCTATGAACTTTGGTCAAGAATGCCTACTCTTAAATTTCACTATATGCAGTGCATGTACATGTATACATGCTCTCATGATTCTTTATAAATTAGAATACATCTAAGTCTAAAAACAATGGTTATTTGGTCCACTTAGTGTTGCTGACATCAACATGTTTTAGATGTATTATAAGAGATTCATGAGCATTTGGTAAAAACATATGCTAACATGCTCGAATGAAACTTCTAAAGCTATTTGGGGTTGTTAACAACAACTCATTTTAAAAGGTCCAGAAAGATTTTGACAAATTTTTTAAAAATTATGCATGTCACATTTCAGTATTCCATGTGATTTTAAAAAACTTCTCTTCTCTGGTCTCTTTATGCTATTAGTACAGGCAAAAAAAAAAAAAAAATCGGTGAACCGGACCGAACGGTGGGTTTGGTTTGGCACTAGGTTTGGTGTGGTCCAATATTGGTTCCATTTTTCTCAAAATTGATTGAAATCGTTCTGGTTCCAGTTTTCTTTTTTCTAACACTGAACTGGACCTATTCATATATCTGTATTTTAATTTTTTTATATTGTATAAAATATTTTTTATATTATATATATTTTATATATAATTATATATAAAATAATTTTGCATTATATGAAAACTTACTAATTAATATAATATTAATTTAAAAATCTTATATAAATAACTATATATTATCACTATAATCTATAATACAATTATAATATATATTATAAGATACTACAATATATTATCACTATATATACTATAATATATATATCTACTTTATAATATATCAAAAAAATCATACCAAAATTAGTAAAATCGAAAGTATCAGTTTTGAGGTGTAACCGATGCGGTATCGATTCTTCAAATCTCAAAACCAGTATATTCGGTTCTAAAATATGTCTAAAAACTAAACCAAACTGGTTACATCCCTAGCTATTAGGCTCCTGACAACATGTGCTTTACTGTGTCCTGCCCATGGCGTAACATTGCATGCATAGGAATTCATTATGTATGTTTATAAGCCCTTTTACATGCAATACTAGGTAATACTAGGGATCTGGGTTCTTTCTAGGTTGTTGCCAACAACCTAGATTTCTAATGCTTTTAGAAGTTGGAGGAAGGCCTTGGCTTCCTTTAGGTAACTATGTCCCTATTTTGCAACAAAGTTCAAGAGATTCACTTTATAAAAGTTTATATTCACTTTATTAACTCTATGATAGGCTTAATGGTATATCCCTGGTTCTAGTAGCCCAGCGTAGCATATAGTGGCGGCACAACGGCAATAACAGCCTTGAGAATCCTTTAACACTTTGATGATATGAAACTTAGTTGAGTGTGTAGAGTTTACTCTTAAGGAAGAAAGACAGCACAATGTGTTAATGGGGTTACATCTGGTTTGCTAATAGGCTTAAAGGCTGCTAGGGTCATGGTTTCACTTAGGTAATAAATGGTTTAGGGTTTCTGGACCTAAGGGGTGAGATATGTGCATAGGGGTTGTTGGTATTATCTTGACAGTCCCTTATGAATTTTGATTTGAGTAAAGATTGGGTTTCTAAGCTGGTTGTAGATATCTGAATTCTAAAAGCTTTCGTGCAAGTTGTAGACACATCATTATTCTCTTATGCTTACTGTAGACTCGGAAACTGCCAATAAAACTCTTATTTTCCCTCTGTCAGACCCTTCCTCTCTCTCTCTTTCTCTCAAGTAAAGATAGTTGTAGCAAATGTGGGCAATTAATATTCTAACATAGCAAAGACTAGATCAAAGAAATCCAGAAATGTCATAAACTTGTATTCAATAAATAGTAGCAAAATTTAGATGACAACTATTCAAGTGAAGAAAGGCATACATTACTACGGTGAGCCTTTCTTTATCCCAAAAATAATATATTTTCTTTATAGAGTGCCCCACTGCCCCTTAGATAAGAAGCACGTGAAGAATAATTAGAGTGCAGAACTCTTAAACTCAAAAGATTAATTAAACAAGAGTAATGTTAGAGAGAAGTCACTATAGTAGTGTACACTATATGTGACTTATTCTCCTCCTCTCATTTTTCTTCTTATAATTTTAACTTTAAGAGATAGATGGTCTGGATAAAACCAAATATTGTGTGCAAAAGTGGCTGCTGCCAACAATGACTTCTCCCAAGAATTTTTCATCAAACAATATGCTATGCTTGGTTTTTATTGTTCAAGGCAGCTACCACTACTCAAACGTAGGATGACCCAATTGGGTTTTCTTCAGCAAAATGGTTTCTTTATTGTTAAATCATTTACGTGAGTTGGTATATCTAATTCTAATGAAGAACCAGAAGAAGGAAACACTCTTTTGTTGTGTCATACCTCATCAACTCTTGTTGGTTGTCCACCAAATATGCTATTTTTGCATCTCAAAGGTTACAATTTCAAACACCAAAGAAACAAGATTCAATGCTTCATTTTCTCAAAGAGAATGGGTTCACCAACATATCAATAAATACACTTCAGCTTCGGCTTGAGGAGAGCAAGGGAGAGAGAGGGGAGAACTAGACCTTCGGATTCAGAGATTCAGAGGGAGAAAGAGAGATTGACAAGGGAGGAGAGAGAGAGAGGAGAAACGGAGATCGAGGGAGCGAGATTGCATGCCAGCATTTCGTTCCCTGCAAGCGAATGTATTTTCCATTTGCTAGAATTCATACGCGTCTAACGTTTAATGGATGGTGTAAGTTCACTATGCTCATCGCGTCTAGCTCCTAGGCACTCCCTTGAAAAAATATCCTATACTTCCAATAAGGTGTCTTTATTGATTGCTAGAGCTAGCTTTTAATGCTGGCTGATAGCTATTTCAAGAGTCGAGTTCATTCCTAATTAGTCCTAAAATCTTGGTAGTCTCATTCTCTAATTTATAAGGGGGTTAATAAAATTAGGATATGCCCGTTTCTAAGATAATAAAATTAGAAAAATTATAAGATATACAATTACAGTTTATAATATGTATAGTTTTCACTTATATACGTCATGTGTATTAGGTTATATTTTTGGAAATATATTAGTAGCAGCCACTATTTGAGAGCATCCATCGCACACCTTACGTGTCGAGCACATTTTTTTCCCTCTCTCAACTCACAATAGACTTTCCGTATGAAATTCTTTTCTTCCTCTTCCCCCGTGTCGCCCAGCTCTCCTCTCTCCCCGTTGCCCATCTTCTTTTGTTCATCTCCCCACCCCCGTTGGTTGCCGTCGACCCTCCCTCTGCCCATCCTCTGATTGCATAGTTTGAATACCGCTTATTTCTGTTGAAGAGATATGCGGCCAACGCAGACAGTTTCCCAATCGCTGGGTCAATCCTAGTGAGCCAGCCCTCAGGTCGCTCAAGTTGAGCGCAATAACCTTATCGGAATCATAGTAAACCTCGGAGAAATTACACGGATCAGACGTGAAGTCCCATGCAGCGAAGAAGTTCGAACCAGGCAAGTCGTCCAAAGCTTTCCTGATCGATTGCAAAGCCAAAAAATCAATCAAGTCCAAAATCGCAAACACCCAAGAGTTATTACACTGCAACAAACACAAAGTAAGCACAATGAAAACCCTCAAAACCCTTAAGTCAACATGGAAGAAGTGGCTACTGAGCTAGTGAATGTGGGGGGGCTTTATAGGACCGTGAGAGATGGTCGAATGAGGAATGCCTTTCCGTGAGAGGACCGACCGATTTATTGTGGGAAAGGGCATGAAAGCTTTTATTAATGGCGGAACACCAGCATAAACAAGAGACAACTTTTCGAGTTGTTGGCTTGGAAAGCAAGCTATGCTTGAATCTCCTTGATAAAGCTTCTTCAACTTGGGTCTAGATCTCTGCCTACACACACTCTCTCTCACTCAATGTGTTTGCTTTTTCATTATTTTGGCTTCGGAAGGAAGATGAATTACTGCTCTAATACTTCTGTGTGTCTCTCTCTCTCTGGTTTGCGAAGCTCAGGGACGTGCGTTTTGTTAAAACAAAAACAAATATGACAGCAACCACATAGGGTGTAATGCAATGGTACACCGCTATAATGGCTGCTATATAGTTTTATTTTATATTTTTAATGTTTTCAATAAAACCCATGATTATTTATAAAACAGTTGATAATATTTACTTATTCACTCAACCACATAAATATTCTTTTTTTTATATATAATTAATAATATTCATCAAAATACCTCAATGGATACCAAATTAGCAATAAGTTAAAAAAGCTTATGAGTGTGGATTTTCATAAGAACATACAAGCGTTCGTATTAATGTCTATTTTACATTGAAAAATAAATAAAAGTTTGAGTATAGGTGTTAAAAAAAATCCAAAAAATTGGTTGAACTGGGCAGACCCGGCCAAACCGGTGGCCTGGTTCAATCGGTGAATTCGGTTATGTTTTTAAGCGATTCGGTTTGGTACTGGTTCTTAAGAATCAAAATCGGTTCTAAATTTATCGATTTTTATATTTTGAAAACCGATTTAATCCGAACCATATCAATATATTTATTTATAATTTTTATATTATATTATATACTAAATTAGTAATTAATATTACATAAAATTCTAATTTTATTATTCAAGTCTATTAATCTTATAACATAAGATTAATATAACATGTGATATAATATAAAATTAATCTTATACTTTTTAATATAACATGATATAATATATATAAATTTTAATCTTAAAGATAAACATTAATATAACATAAAATTCTAATCTTAAACATAAACATTAATATTAATTTATTAATATAAACTTACTTTTAATATAAATATATATATCAATGATAAAGAAATTTTTGACATAATAAATTATAATATATATTATTTTTGTAAATATATTTTTATGTAATTGATCATATATATTCATTAGGGGTGGCAATATGTGATACAACCCGTTAACCCAACACGAACACGACACGATAAAAAGCGGGTTAGGGTTTAATATTAACGGGTTCGGGTCAAAACGAGTTAACCCATTAAGACACGATTACTTAACGGGTTGATAACGGGTCAACCTGTTTTGACCCGTTATGACTCGTTAAGAAAGTTAAAGTTACAATTATACCCTTATACCTAAAAATAAAATTATTGGAATATTAATTTCTATATTTTTATTGTTTGGATTGTAATTTTAGACTTGTAATTAGTTTTATATTTTTTTGTAGATATTATGATTTTAACATTTATATAAAATTATACTAAACTTTACTAGGTCAAACGGGTTAATTTCAAGTATGTTCAACCGATTTACATAAACGGATCATAACGGGTTGACACGACATGACCCGTTATGTTAATGAGTCGTGTTAGGGTTTGAGATTTTGACACGATAAGTTTAACGGGTTGGGTTAGGGTTGACCTATATAGTATAATATATATGTCTTGACACGACAAGAACACGACCCGTTAACACGATTTGACATCCCTAATATTCATATAAAGAGTTTATAACTTATTTAGACTATAGTTAAATTGAATATTATACTAATGTGTTAAATATTCTAAAATAATATATTTATACTATAATATAAATATACTAATAATTTAGTATATGTAAATATTATATTATTACTAACATAGATAATTCGTAAATCTAAAAAAGGGGACCGGACCGAAATTGAAAAAATGGAAGTTTTAATTTCAATAGTGAATCAATCCGATATCGATTCTTAAAATCTTAAAATTGATATATACCGATTTTAGACAATGCACAAAATCGAATCGGACTGAGAACACCCGTAAGTTTGAGATTGTTTTTCCGAAAATCAGTTTAAATATATGATTTAATTTGATTAAACTCAAATTCACGATGGGCTTCTTCTCTCACGCTCTGTAGGCGCGTGGTAGCGTATGAAATTAAAATGCACAAGGGGAATAATAATAAAGCCTTTATATATATATAATCTACCTTCGAGACGAAGAACAGTCTTATCTTAAAGGCATTGGATGACTTGGGGCACAACTCTGTACGCCAAAACCAGAAGTAAATCTCCTCCAAGTCACCATCTTTGTAACGATATTCCAGCGGTTTCTTGTTAGTAAGTTGTTCTGTTAGCTTTCTTATTTCTCTGTCGCTGTTTCTGCTATATCGATTTTTAGTTTCCAAGTTTTGTATCAATATATTATGTTCTGTGGTTGGTTTGTTTCTTGAATGATCAATCTGTAAAGATCGTAACAATTCATTTCTGTCCGATTTGTAATATGGGTTGTTGTGGTTCTTTGATTTCATCTCTCTAAAGAAGAAATATCTGAGATTCAGGGCTGCTTCTGGAGCACTTTTATCTGGTTTTCGCGTCTTCATTGTTCCGTGCTTATGGAATGGACCATTAGGTTGCTTCTACCAAAAGGAGTTGGTTATTAGAGAGCTAGCAAGACCGAACGTTATTTTGTGCATATGGGTCTTTAGAAGGGGTCTTCTGTGAATTTTATGTTCGGTAATCACTGTTTTGAGGATGCTACGGGCAAGCTGGATTTGGGGATACCTACAACTAAAATTTCAGAAGAGTGAATAAGTCTGAAGAATTTGGAATATGAACATTGGTCTGGATTGAGATTTGGGTATTTTAGGTGTTTGTAAATAACAATCATCTGGTGACATAGCATACACAAGGAACTGCATATTGGAACAAGCGGCTGCCTCATTACTTTTCAAGGGGTCCGATATTTGTAGAAGATACAAAGATGCAACGGGTTCGGTTGTCTTCCCAACAGGCGCCTGTACACAAGCTGGGAGATTCCCAATTAACATTATCCCCAAAATTTAGGTTAGCAGTAATCCAATCTTCTTTTTTAAATCCTTCAGCAGATTTAGACTCAACTCTCAGGGGAGAACCCCTCATTCCGGGCCTTCCTGATGATGTTTCCCTCAACTGTCTTCTCCGGCTTCCAGTCCAGAGCCATGCAACCTGCAAAGTTGTGTGCAAGCGATGGCATCTACTGCTCGGTAGTAAAGAACGATTTTTCACACGTAGAAAGGAATTACGCTTCAAAGACCCTTGGCTCTTTGTCTTTGCTTTCCACAAGTGCACTGGAAAGATTCAGTGGCAGGTTCTTGATCTCACTCAATTCTCTTGGCACTCTATCCCAGCAATGCCTTGCAAGGACAAGGTTTGTCCCCATGGATTTAGGTGCGTTGCCATCCCCCATGAAGGCAATCTTTTTGTTTGTGGGGGTATGGTCTCTGATGTAGATTGCCCCCTTGACTTGGTCCTGAAATATGAGATGCAGAAGAATCGTTGGACTGTGATGAATCAGATGATCACTGCTAGATCATTTTTTGCAAGCGGGGTGATCGATGGAATGATTTATGTGGCTGGAGGAAACAGCACAGATCTCTTTGAGCTCGACTCAGCTGAGGTTATGGATCCTATTAAGGGGGGTTGGCATTCCATTGCAAGCATGGGAGCAAATATGGCCTCTTATGATGCAGCAGTTCTGAATGGCAAACTTCTTGTGACGGAAGGCTGGCTATGGCCTTTCGATGTCTCTCCCAGGGGTCAGGTTTATGACCCTAGAACGAATAATTGGGAGAGCATGGCTGTTGGGCTGAGAGAAGGCTGGACAGGTTCAAGTGTGGTTGTTTATGATCACTTGTTTGTGGTTTCAGAGCTTGAAAGAATGAAGCTAAAGGTTTATGATTCAGATATTGATTCCTGGGAAACACTTGAAGGGCCTCCTTTACCAGAGCAAATATGCAAACCTTTTGCAGTGAATGCATTTGATTGCAGAATCTATGTTGTGGGTAGGAACCTTCATGTTGCTGTGGGTAATATCTCAAGGCTCAGCCAAAAAGGCACTTGCAGTAAAAAATGGAGGTTCTGTGTTCATTGGCAGGTTGTGGAGGCACCAGAAAGCTTCTCTGACTTGACACCTTCAAGCTCTCAGGTTTTGTTTGCGTAGCTTTTCAATTTTCAACATATTGTTTTATGTATGTTGTTCTATAAATTGTAATTTATATGAAAGTATAAAAGCTGTAGAATGGAAATGGCTGTGCTCAAAAGTCTCCAACATAGTTACTGAAATGCATGTATCAACTAATGGTGTGTTCTTTTCTATTTAACTAATGCTTTCTGTGACCAAATGTCCTGAAGTCGTCATGACTATTAGGATCATATT
The DNA here is from genome assembly GCA_003123785.1 of Pterocarya stenoptera. NCBI lineage: Eukaryota > Viridiplantae > Streptophyta > Magnoliopsida > Fagales > Juglandaceae > Pterocarya > Pterocarya stenoptera. Next base: position 3,139 of record QEOT01006407.1, on the reverse strand, counting down.
ATTGAATGAGAATGGTAATATTACTTTGATGATTGAACCAGTAGTAGGCCAGTAGTTTATCCACTTAATAATGCAGAGGAACTGGAACTCAGAGCTAAATTTTATTTTATTGGCACCGGGTGGCCGAGAACAACGTCCTGACCAATCCTGGGAGTGCATAGGCTCTCAGCAAGGAGTTTCCTGCAACTGTATCTCGGGTAATTCAAAGGGAAAATCTCTCAATCCGATGGCCCCTACAAATTGTTTGCACCCATGAGGATTCAAACCTTAGACCTCAGATGGAGCATACCACCAAGACCACCTTTGCACCCAGAGCTAAATTTGCTGGTGTGTTAATGGCTAACGGTAGGCTTTCATACTTTTTCTTCCTTACTTCCATTTCTTGATCCAGTTGAAAAATAATCAGTGCTGTTAGAGTTGTAAGTCACTCAGTAAGTACCCTGAGCCATTTATTAAAGGAAAAAAAAAAAAAGTGCCCTGAGCTTTCTCTGTGAAATTTTGTTGAGAGTTCTCAAAACAGTATGAAATTGTAGAACTTGGGGGATTTTGTGGAGGGAGGGGGGAGGGATCTCAAATCTGTGGGTATATCAGATCAATTATCTGATAGTCACTATTCCAATTTTGGGAATTCAGATTGACAAGAAAAAGGAAAAGGGAGGGTTATGGCGTTATTATTTACAAAACTCTTTGATCCGCTGTATTGGAAATTCTCTCAATACAAGCATATGCAATCTAGTCTTTTCCGACTACCTGAAGTCCACAAATCTCATTTTCTTCAGCTCTCAATGTCCTCGATTAATATTGCTCATCTGTATTATTAGCATAGGCGTGTAGTCTTGAGTGTTTACTTGAAGTCCAACTGCCTTTTGATTTTGTTTTATATAGATTTCATTTGACTATGTTGACGCTGGACGATTACCCAATGGTAAAACAATCTGAATGCCCATACCACTTTGTGAAAAACTCTCTTTCACAATTTCCTCGAACTACTCTCAGTTTGCAGAACAATGTTCGTTGCCAAAAACTGTTTCTTTGATGGAAAATGCCTTTTGCAATCGAGTGGAGGAGTCGGCATACAATCGTGGCCCACATGGGTGTTTTATTTTCTTGAAAAAACACACCATTTTGACCAGAAGTACTGCAACCCCCCTTCTACCTTCTGCTCTCCTTCATCGCAGATTCGCAACCCCCCTTCTCCCCTTCACAATGCCCTAGTTGGAAATCATCAGTTCTAGTCCTCCCAACCAATTCGGCCAAGCACAATCTATTCTGAACAAGAAAACTAGCTCCATAGCCGACCAATCCAACAATTCAACACTGTGCATCATATAGCACACTAAGCTCCATTTCAAAGTGAAGTGGCCCAGCTCACACGGAGCAACTCTCTCCAAACCTTGCTTATTCTAGCTCCCAAAACTCTATACCAAATTTGTGGCCAAATATTGGAGAGCGTCGTGATCATTTAGCTATGGATGATATTTTTAATTTTCCATAGTTAGCCTCCATTATTGACCCTAAGTTTGAAAACCATCTTTTACAATAAATCAATATTGAGCAGATCATATCGAATCCCAGGATGTGTGAAGTATGGGTTTGCGAACCGAGAAATGGAGAGGAAGAGAAAATCTTGGTTTGGTAAGATGGTTTTGTTAGCTGCTGCTATCCACAAATGGAAATCTGTTGAATCTGAAACTAAAATTGGAAGAAAGTGTATGGGTTTGGTCGAGGTAGTTGTAAACTGAAACTTCGGAGAAAGTTGGGTTTGCAAATTCTTCTTCAACTTTCTTGTTTTCTTTTATTTTTTTAATTTTTTATCAAGTCACGATTGTACGCTGACTCCCATCTGCGATTGTACATGGTGGAGCTATTCTTTGATATATTTTTCATAAAAAGCAAAGTGTCATCTACCAACAGTTCTGGTGGTTGAAAAGCTTGACTTAGATCTCTCTCCATATATTTCTTTTTGGGTTCTTTTCCTGAGGAAAGAGACCGTTTACAATGTGTCTCGGATATTTGGTGTTCTATATTTTATATATATATATTGATATATATACATATAGATATATACATGTTTTTTCTAAGTAATAACGATTTCATTAAGAGCAAAGGCTCAAGGTTTCTACATCGGATGCTTGCTTGTGAGCTAAGAAAGCCTTTAACTCGGCCATAAAAATAAGCCTACCCAAACTGAATTTTGTCATATTCCTACTTGAATAAAGATTGATAGTAACGTTAATGCTACACTCTCATTCTTTCTCTAGATTTGGGAATTGGCATCTTAATGCCTTTTTTTATTCCTCGCGCTTGCAATCTAGTATGCGTTCTGCTTTGATTGGAACCTGAGTATGTTAATGAAATCACGACCTTACGAATCACTCTGTTTTGAAGGTAGTTCCTTGAAAAGAAAAGGCCAGTTATGTTTGCCTTCTAGGAAAAGATGATGAATGGATGCACTTTTGACGTTTCGAAAGAACTTTAACCGAATCGAAAGGCCAGATTTAAGTCCCAACTCCATTATTTGTATCGAGGATGAACAACTTCTTTAACCAAATTGATAGACCCACTGAGCAAAAAGTTTTCATTTCTAGAGAAAATGGAAATAATAATTACTATTTATAAGAAGGAACATTATATATTTTAAGTGATGTTTTATGTCAAAATCAGAATTCAAAATGAACATAAACTTTCTCAGAGGTATAAGATCGCTTGCAAGCCCATACCTTGAATACGGCCGCAAAGCCATCCATTTGCTCCCCCCAATCCCAACTATGATGCTGATGATGATGCCATTCCCTCCAACAACATGCTTGTCGTCTGATCACCAAAACTAGGGCTGAGCACCAACCAAGTTAGAGTCGGTATGGCCTACCTCCAACTTCGACTCTGATTTTTTCAGAGCAGAGGAGATTTTGGGCCTTTTTTGGGCTTTTTCTTTTTTTTTCTTTTTTTAACTTCGTATTTGGCCCACTGGCCCACTTTTTAGAAAAGAATTTTTGTGTGGGCTTTCAAATTTCAATTTTTTCAAAAATTACAATCTAAAAATAAATAATTCAGTAATTAGAATTTCATAATATATATTGCATGCATGCTAGCTGTCAAAAAACAGCTCCAAATACAAGTTTAATCATTCAATACATGC
>QEOT01006406.1:31972-47537 GCA_003123785.1 Pterocarya stenoptera | reverse complement strand
ATTGACAGAAGAAATCCTCTGAGCCAAGAAGGCATTGGCAGCTAACTTTGAGAGCTCTGCTGACCAGAGATTGGTTGTAATGATTCTGTCTTCAGGAACCCAGTGCGAGTATACATCTTTCAGTGCTTGAACTGCCTTTTGGCCATCAGGGGTTTCTCTCCCTCCAATCAGAACACGGTCAGGGTTAAGAAGGTCCTGAATGGCAGTTCCTTCGGCAAGAAATTCTGGGTTTGAGAGAATCTGATAACTGATGTTACTACTATTGAAGGTGAGGATCCTTTCTACTGCCTCAGCTGTTTTCACTGGAACAGTGGACTTCTCAACAACTATCTTGTTCGATGTTGAAACATTAGCAATCATCCTAGCTGCACTCTCCCAATATGTAAGGTCTGGAGCTTTGCCTGCTCCAAGGCCCCGGGTCTTTGTCGGGGTGTTAACAGAAACGAAAATTATGTCTGCCTCCGAGACATGTTTCTCCACATCAGTGCTAAAAAAGAGGTTCTTCCCTCTGCATTGCTTGACTACTTCATCAAGACCTGGCTCATAAATGGGGAGCTGGTCACTGTTCCAGGCCGTGATGCGAGAGATGGAGATGTCAACAACAGCCACTTGAATTTTGGGGCACTTGAGTGCAATGACTGCCATGGTAGGACCTCCAACATATCCAGCTCCAATGCAGCAAATCTTCACCATTTTCTTGGGTCAAATCCTGAGCTAATTGATCTGTAATGTATAAATACATCAGACAAAGCGTTTCTTGCAGAATCTGAACTTTTGCATCCATAAACACTAAAATGCATGCTGAGTATAAGATTCATAGTCAAATCTACTGGCGTTCTCCATTGTCAAAGGTTGTCTAATTTTGTTCAACAGTTACTGAGTTATAGAATATGGGTTTTAACCAACCATGAAAGCCGTTTATTTCTACGTAGCAATTAAAGCCAGAGTAAAAGGAAATGGAACTGAAACTGAATGAAACGGCTAGAACTCGATGGTTGGTTTTGGCCTTAAACTGGGTAAAATTTATTAATGTTATTGAAGTGGGCAACATCTTCCATGCCAGAACAGGAGGAAAAAAGAACAGGGTATTTCCTACATCATAAAAGATTCCCAACGGTCCCAGAACAAAACCAGTCTTTCTTATTAACATCAAATCAGATTAAATCGATCACAGAAGCAAAAAAAATATTAATATGCAAATACCAGGGGAAAAAAACAAGAACATTAAAGCATTCAACCAAACCTATCATGCAAACACGACAATCATGATACAATGAATATATAAATTCACACACAATTTTTGCAGGAACTCTGAACTGTTAGAACAAAAGTACCTTGTATCTCTTTATAAACTTCAATATAAGGACGAGGAATGAAGTGAGAATAAAGAAAGTATAATGGGGGCCTGAATTCTATTCAGAATAGAAGAGAGATGAACTACAAGTGCATGAAACAAAGGAGCTCTGGATCTCCTTAAATACCCGAACTCAATATAAACTTAACAACTTTGTATATTCACGACAACTAACCCAAAGGGAAAGTGCTGGGCTGGAACGTTGAAAACGTTTCCAAAAACGCGCATTTCAGTAAAATACAAGGGATTTTCTTTCCAAGACTAGGCAATTAATGCGCCAACTATTCTTTGTTTGAAATTAATCAAAACCACTTGAGTTACACCCACTTTCCATTAACACAAAAATACAACTTGTCATGATCTATTGATATAACGGCATATTTATTATAATATAAAGGATTTTACTAATAGGAGGAAATATCTGGTATGACAAACCGTATATATCTAACATATGTAGAAATATATTAAGAACAAATAAATTTTATACTCGAATTCTAGGATTTAGAATGAGAGGAAGATATACACATAAAGTAGTTTTTATTTAATTTATTAGGCATTTAATAATGTCCAAAAAATCGAAAAATTCACTTGAGCAGTTCTAAATGGTGCGGGTTTTACTTTATATATCTATCTGAGATATATTATATTTTTCTTGTATAAGAATCCAGAGCAACAAAACCATAGTTGGTACTTTTCCATGTAATCATGCGGCGTATGGACTTCAACCAAACACGAAAACTTTACTAATGCCAAGGAATAAAAGAAAATAAAGTGAGTTTCAAGGCCAGCCATAAACAACGTGTTTGGTGGGGTAGAAAAGGAGTCTGAGTGGGTTCAAAGCCAATGGGATTAGAAGAATGTTGAAAAAGTGAAAAAAGTAAACGCATGGGAGTTAGAGAGCTCGATTAATTTATTTAAAGAGGAATTAGAGAAGAGGGAAGGATATATAACGTGTTGATACCTGAGAAAATGCCCAAAAATTAGCACCAAAATATATAAAGACATTGATATGAAAGAGGCCGGAGAGATCCTTGCGCTTATAAACAAAAGTTGCAGGATCCCAATGTTGGGTCTTTGACAGTGACGGTAACGCATATATAAAGCCTGATTAATTAATTTCCTTCATTGGATGATGCCAAGTCTTTCTTTTTTTTAAATAAAAAATAATTATTCTATTATTAAGTCGGTGGGTAGAACATATCATTCGCATTACTTAAATGGAAAGACTCGATTTATAAGATTCAATTTATCCAAATTATACCATATAATCATTTTACTATGTATGCACTACGTATCATAATAGAAGTTTTATTTTAGAAAATAAATTAACGGGGATAACAGTCGTGAAATGTATAGTCCCAGTGAATTCTCTTTGTAAAAAATGGTGGATACCATTATAAAAATAATTTTTTCATGTAGGTCACGAATTTATCTATTTTTTTCAAAGAAAGTACGTGATGACTGCACAGTTTCCTTCTCAATATAGACTACCAAATAATTTCTAGAAAGTCATCCTCCATTTATATGAAATATGAAAATTCAAAAGAAAAATATTTATATCACTGTATCTTATTTAAGAAGTTACGTTCTTACTTAATAGAATTTCTTTACACTCATTATTATTCTGTTTCAGATTGATTTACCTTATTTGTTTTCGGAGATGAGATAAGATGAGTTAAGATTAAAATTAAAAAGTTAAATAAATTATTGTTAGAATATATTTTTTAATATTATATTTGTTTTGAAATTTAAAAATATTGAATTATTTAATTTATTTTATATAGAAATTTAAAAAAATTATAACAATACGATAAAAAGTTTTCAAACTTTTTAAAATTTTAAATTTTAATCATAAAAACAAACAAGATCTAAAATAATAAAATACTAGTCCCAAAGAGAGAATAAAATGACGGCTAAAAGAGGCTCCAGTAGCCTGCCTCCACACACTCCGTATCTCTGAGCTTTTAAGGATTAATGAGACTCTTGTACCATGCATCTTATGTTAAAATGAAAATAGTGGGTGAGTAATTCATAAAGGAAAATGCTACTCTTTTCTCTAGGGTTCCCGCTGGAATTTTATTTATTTATTTATTGTTAATTAGTGATTAATAAAATTTTTTTTAATAATATTGTAAATTTTTTATTTTATTAAAAAATATTAAAAAAATACATATAATAAAAATAAAAATAAAAACGTACAAAATACACTCGCGGTAGCCAGCAGGAACTGCCAGGGTGACTATTGAGCCACCTATTCATAAATACCTATTAATTAGTCATAAAAAAAAATAATAAATATATGCACAGTAGACAGTTTCCGACGGAGCGCACCTAGAGTAGGACTCATTACTTATATACTATACTATATAGGAAGAGATGCTTTTTCCACAAAGTGGTCCACCGATTGATTGTTTTTTTTTTTACTTAATTATTAAGTAAGGATTTTAAAATGAATTTTTGATTTTTTTAAAATCTTTAATGAGTTTAAAAAAATGTTTAAAAAAACACAAAAAAAAAAAAAGATAAATTTTCTTTTACCTATTCGGTAGCTGTTTCGGTGGCCTCCCTTTGTGGGAGTAGTACCACTCATATAGGAAAATGTTAAGGCTGCGTTTGGATGTTGAGTTGAATATAGTTCTTTTTTAATAGTGGTAAGTTGAGATGGTACAATGAGTTTTGTAGGGTCCACCTAAGATAATTTTAAATATATGTCTTTGGATGTTAATATGAGTTTAGATGTATTTATGAGAAATTGAAAAAGATTGTAGGTTTCACGTGTAAAGAAGTGTTGAATTGAAAAAGGTTGTAGGTCTCACGTGTAAAGATGTTTTGAGCTGAGATGAGTTTAGTAATTTGAGAGTTGAGTGTTTGGATGCTAGATTTAATTTAAAATTAAATTGAACTGTGTTGAAATCAGATGAGTTTAACAACCAAACGGGGCCAGTGTCCCGATAGTGGATCCCGATAATAGGTCTTGGTATTTTTTTATTTATTTAGTGATTAATGAAATTTTTTTAAATGATGTTGTGAATTTTTTTTTTTTAATATTTAAGGTGATTAAAAAAATACATAAAAAATAAAAGAAAAAATAAAAGAAATACATTTGTGGGGAGAATTCCCGTTTGCTGTAGTGCCACCCTACTATATATATATATATATATATATATATAAATAAATATATATGTATATGTATATATTTATATATTACCTTGGTTAAATAAGTGCGAATACCGGATGAACAATAATTTTCGTTCACTGTTTTTTTCCCAATTTTGTCTCTCATTTTGTCATTTTCTCCTGGTTTGGTCGTTTAACGTCCAGTTTTTTGTTGGGTAAGCTACATATATAATAATATAAATTATGAAAATATTCTTAATAGTTTAATAGCAATTAGCCAATTATAATATGATTTTGTCACACATAAGTCAGTGTCTTAATGCATCATTTATAGTGGGACCATTATAGCATTCTTAAATCCCTTTAATAATATTGAAATTTAACTTTAATGAAAGGAAAATGCTAAATGTACTTAAGAAAAACTTATAAAAAATTTACTTCTCTACATGTCAGTTATCGATATGTTGAAAATCATAAAATTTGAAATTCAAAAGAAAACTAACAAAATAAGTCTTGTAAATAAAATTGTAAGTACATGTAGCACAATTCTGAATGAAATGATATTTCTGCATTGATTTTATTGTGAAATAAGTTGTAAAATAGTTGTAAAAGAGTTTCAAGTGAATGTTTATCTTTTCCATATAACTGCTTACTATCTAAACTATGGTTGTAAAAAAAAGTGTTCGTGCATCATTATTCTATGAATAAATCTTTGCATCCGCCGATTGTCCAACACACACATCTCATACCCAACTTTTTACACGTAACAAAATGCACGTTTTGTTTAAAAAAAAAAAAAACCTGCTACGTAAGAGTGTGTGTTGTGTGCGGCTGATGTATAGTTTAGCTCTTATTCTTAAATAAGAGCAAGAGGACAATGCCTTTTTATCCTCACCGCTATCACAATGGATTTATTGCTGCAAATTGGTTGGATTCTCAAGAAATGGCAAAAGATGACACATTCAAAGCTTAGAATACAACGCAAGTTTCTTGTTGAGATCATGCACCTAACCACGTTACTTACAAGGCATTTCCACATGTATTCTTGTGGACATTCCATTCAAATTTTCAACAAATAGTCTTTAATTAGCTCTAAAGGATATGGGAGAGGCTTGAAACCAAACCTACATGCATTATTAGCATTAATACTTCCATGGAGATCCTAGTGGATAAACAGCTACCAATAGCCCCTCCAACCCATGCCCATTTCCAAACATTGAACACGATCAAGAGGTTGAGCCCCAGCCACCAGGACGGCAGCACCCTCTATGACTCGTTTGAGCTTCGAGCGATGACCCATCAGCTCAACAAGGCCATTCAGGGCTCAAATGTCTCCTCACCACCATACATGTTCCACTTAAAGTCTCCCTTCTGCCGGAAACATCTCGCTCGCATCTACAAAAAAGGTGCAAAGTCGCCACGAATGATTTCGTACTCACCATCTACACATGCAAGGACGAGCACGATGTCTAAGAGGGCAGGTACTACAGGTGGCTTTGTATCACGATTGTGGAAGAAAATTAAACAGGGTTTTCTAAGGAATTAGTAGAGGAAGAATGGTTAGCCAAATTAACATGGTTCACCACTCAAGAATGTGCAGATTGAAGAAACATTTTGGTCAAGGAGTGTACATAATGTAGTAGAAACAAAACCTGGCTAATTTAGCAGAGAAATTCTATTCATCATTCTTTTTATTATCATCATCTCAGCATCATTGATGTAGTATCAAATGATTGGCCCACAAGTACATAACAAATAAACTCCAATCATTAAATATACATCATGGTATGATGGGAGGATGATGATAAATATCAATGGTGAATAACATTACTACAATGTAGCCTGTTGATACCGAGGCAATGTTATATATATATATACATATACATATATATGTGTGTGTGTGTGTGTACATATGTTTGTTGTTCATGGATAAGTTTATATTGTCTGAGTTTGTTTTCAAGCAGACACTTGTGTATAGGCTAGCATTTTGTGCAAAGGATAAAATTACTGTTCCACCTTCATATATGGGGAAAACAAAACCAAGTTTGGTATGGATTTTTTTTTTTTTTTAATGGTAAACAAAATTTTATTGAGCATAAAATAGGCAAAGGCCTGGGTGTGTGGGACATATACAAGAGCGCACCTATGCATGTGAGTTTAACGATACAAGGAAGACATGAAAAGGCATGCCTTTAAAATCAATTAAAATAGACCAATGGAGTAAAGTATTAAAAAATAAACTTCTAAACTCATCCATTGACCACTCTTGATTTTCAAAACTTCTTGCATTATTCTCCTTCTCAATACACCACCATAGGCAAATTGGGATCATCTTCTGTACTATTGCAATTTGAGAGTTGCCCCGGATGCCTTGCCAAGAAGCTAGGAGGTCGATTATTACATTTTCCGGCATCATCCAAGCTAAGCCCATTCGAGCAAAGAAATCATTCCACAAGATGGTAGCAATCTCACAATGAAGTAATAGATGATCTACGGACTCTATGCACTTTTTGCACATACAACATTAGTTCATGACTATGATGTGGCATTTTCATCAAAGTTTTGAATTCCGTTCCGGTGACCATTTTGGTTGAAGTACTGAAATGAAATATTTTAATACCAGTATGTTTGAGTATACCATTTTAAGATAGTCGATATATGAATAAATTATATATATAACTATATTCTAAATCTTAAATATAATTATAACTATATTCTAAAGTATATTCAAACCGGTTTGAAAGTGAACATAATAAATAAAATTTTTAATAAATAATAAAACGTAAAGAGATTATTTTTATTAGTAGGAGTACAAGTTGCTCCATAAAGGTATAGAGAGAGAATATTAGAGAGACTTTAAATTTATGGTTTGCAATTCTTTGTTTACCCGGTTAGTTTCTAAAATTTATATTATAATGGGTTTGAGGCTTGTCTTTCTATGGAGCTGTCAAATCTTCACGTGGAGATGCCAGTATTTCTTTTCAAAGACTTCAAGTTCCAATGCCATTTCTTTTTTGTCTATGTGCCTTTTTCATATTGGTGTCTAGGTCTTCAACCTCCAAGCATGCAAATTCCGGTCCGAAATACTTATTCCGGTTGGAATATTTGAATCCAGCAAGAATGGTCTGAAACCAACCGGATCCATCCTAATTTGATCCGGTACAGAACAATGACTTACCCTGTGCTGGTTACTGTTCTGGTAAGAAAAATTAGGCCAAAATGGAATGGATTTAAAAAAAAAAAAAAAAAAAAGTGAGGATCTTCCCTAAGGAAGCTATCCATACCAAAAAAAAAAAAAGCCTTCATAGATGCTTTTGTCTTCCAAATACTCTTCCATGGGAATGCATTTGTATTATGTGAGGTCATGGCTTGATAGTAGGAGCAGATTGTGAAATTTTCTTTTTTAGAAGGGCGCCAAAAGATCTTGTCTTTAGCTCCCCCTTCATATGGGTAGAGTACACTAGATCATAGAACTCCAAAAAAGTGGAAACTTCACAATCATGTGCATTTCTAAAGAATGTAATGTCCCATTGGGAAGTACCATTAGATACGATTAAGAGATATGCAATTGAGACTTCTTTCATTCTTGCTATGCCATATAATTCTAGATAAGCTTCCCTGAGTGTCCTATCGTCACACCATACGTTGTGCCAAAATTTGATTTTGAACCCATCACTCACCTCAAAACGGATAATTCTTGAATCTGTCCCATCCTCTTCTTATGTATTTCCCTAGTCCCACCTCATATGGCCCTCTTACCTCATTCAACACTATCCCCCCATGGTTCACCATATTTTAATTCTATGACGGCTCTCCAAAATGCTCTCCCTGTTCATTGTGGAATCTCCATAGCCATTTGCCAAGCAAAACTTTGTTAAAAGATTGCAAGTTCTGAATTTCCAATTATCCTTCTAGGTTAGAGGAGCATACCATGGTCCATTTTATCAAATGGAATTTAAACTCATCCTTCATCCCCCCACAAGAAATCATGTTGAGGTTTCTCCATGCGATGAGGCACCTTGTGGGGAAGTGGAAATAGTGCTACAAAATAGGTTGACAAGTTAGAAATGGTACTACTTTTGATTAAAGTGACCCTACCGCCTCTAGAAAGATATATCTTTTTTCAATTAGCCAATTTCCGTTCCATTTTCTCTAGTATTTCATCCTAAATAGATTTTGATTTGAATGGGACAGCCAAAGGAAGGCCTAAATATTTCCTCGGCAGCTGAGAAATCTTACATTCCAAAATGTAAGCCATACTCTCCACATTTGGAGCATCCTCTATTGAGACTACTTGTGATTTAGCCAAGTTCACATTCAACTCTGAAAGAGCTTCAAAGCATAAAAAGAGTGCTCTCAAAGCTCGAATTTGATCATGACCGGCCCCACAAAAGATTAGGGTATCATCAGCAAATAAAAGATGAGATATGTTAAGTGAGCTAGAATTTGCCTCCCTCATTGAGAATCCGAATAAGAACTTGCTCTTCAAGACACCTGAAATCATCTTGCTAAAAGCTTTCATTACAAAAAAAAAAAAAGAATGACAGAGATAGAGGATTACCTTGTCTTAAGCCTCGTGAGTTTTTAAAAAAGCCCTTTGATGTGCCATTCACCAAGACCAAAACAGACAATAAAGATACACTGTTTGATCCAAAGCTACATCTCTCGAGCATGTAAAGCAAAAATCTTCAATTGAATCTGTTATAGGCCTTCAACTTACACAAGAGCCCAGCACTCCCAACTTGAGTCTACTATCTAAGCATTCATTGGCAATAAGCACCAAATCAAGAGTTTGCCTATCTCAGACAAAGGCATTTTGAGGTTTTGATATTAACTTCTCAACCACCATGCTGAATCTACTCCCTAAAAATTTTAAAAGCATCTTGTATATCCATTCACCAAGCTAATAGGGCGATAATCTTTGAACTTTACAATGCTAGGTTTTTTTGGAATAAGAGTAATAAATGTTACGTTGAAACTCTTTTCAAGCCTACCATTTTCATGAAACTCATGGGAGAACCCCATTATATCTTCTTTGGCCACTTCCTAACAAGTTTGAAAAAAAGCCATAGAAAATCCATTTAGACTTGGAGCTTTGTCACCCGCCAAGCTTCGTAACGCTTTTCTGATTTCTATTTCTTCAAAAGGCCTCTCAAGTTGTCCTACTACTTGAGAGTCAAGCATCAAAGTGAAGCCCATCTAGTCTCAGCATCCAAGAGAATTGTTTAGAAAGCAAACTCTTGTAATAGTTGACAATGTGATCTGTGATCTTGATTTGTCTGAAAGAAGCCTCTCCATCAACCATCAACGTCTCTATGACATTGTGCCTCCTATGCAAGTTAGTCACCCGGTGGAAAATTTTGGTACATTTATCCTCTTCCTTCAACCAAAGTGCTCTCAACTTATCCAAGTTATTTCTTCCAGTAGAGAGACTCTTCGAGGTTCATAGTCACTTGAATTTTACAAGCCCTCTCCATTTCAAATTGCCCTATCCTCATCTACTCCTTCCAATCCTTTGAGTTCCTTAAAGAGAATACTTTTGATCTTCCACATTGCCAAATGCTTGCTCATTCTATGCCTTAAAATCTTTCTTTAGATACTTCAATTTACATGGCCTGATGTAACTTGGAGTGCCATGAAATTGATAAGAAGACTACCATTACTAGACTTATTGAGAAACCCATATGATTGAGAAACCCATATGATTTTAACCACATGTTTTCGATCTTGTAGTACCTTGGGCCACCGTGAATACCTCCACAATCAAGGAGGATGAGAAACTGAGCTGAGCACAACCTGTTAAGTCTCTTATGAATAAGTTTCAAATAATGTGCTGGTCATTTAGGTGATACTAAGAATCTATTGAGCCTTGACCACGAGGGGTGTTTTCAATTGCTTGACCAAGTGTAGGTGCCACCTACAAGAGGAATATCTAGTAAATCTTGTTCAAAAATGAAGTTAGAGAATTCTCCCATTAGTGGATTCAAACTAGAGTTGCCCAATCGTTTGCTCGGGAATCAAGTAACATTAAAGACGCCACCAATACACCGAGGTAAGACCCATATGTTGCCCAATTCATCCCATAGCAAACTTCTTGCATGATCTAAGTTAGGACCATAAACCCCAGCAAAGGCCCACTTAGGGCTGTAATCGAGCTAAGTCGAGCCGGTCTTTGGCTTGTCGAGCTCGACTCCACTCAAAATACTCAAACTCGAGCTCGAGTCCGAACTCGAGATTTTTATTTATTCTTTGTTCAAGTTTGACTCGGTAAGCTAAATTCTCAACTCGAGCTCAACCAAAAATGAGCTCGAGCTCGGCTCGAATTGTTTATTTTTTAATTTTTTGAATAATATTTAATATTTAATAAATTAGATAGATAAAAAATAAAAATATATAATATTGAATTTGTGCAATTAACAAGTAGAACCTTTATTGAATTATAAGATTTTAAAATTTTATAGATAATTAATATCTAACTAGTTAATATTTATCCATAATAACAATATATTATATGCCTATAGAAATTATTAATACGTACACATAATATGATAGCATATATCTAATTTCATATATGGTTCCCACATACTACTATATGAAATTATTAAATATTATACAAATTATAAAATATAACTATGAAGTATATTCAATATTTAGACATAAGTAATTAGGTTACATATTATATATTTAATTATAAAGTGTTATTCTTATATTATTAGATCATACATATATATGTACATATACATAGGTGAATGTATATATTTATCAATAGAAGAATGAACTTTAATTGAGTCGAGCTAACGAGTCGACTCAAGTATAAACGAGCGGGCCTTAACGAGCCTTAGCCAAGTCGGGTCAAGTTTTGTTAGGTACATGTCATTTACTAATCAAGCGGATATCTGTTTTCACGGACGAGCTATTTTTTTTTTTCACGAGTCAAGTTCGATTCCAGTTTAACCGGATGAGTACCAAGTGAGCTATCAAACAAACTGGTTCATGAACAGCTCTAGACCCACTGATGTCCATACACACCATTCTTGAACGAGCAAGCCACAATATAATCCCTATACAATCTTCTAACTTTTCCACTACTCTTTTATCTCACGTCACTAAGATGCCTCCCGATGCTTCATTGGATGATAAATAATGCCACCCTACTTGCTACAACACCACAAGCTCCTAATAGTGCTTAGGAGGATAAATTCCAATTTCTTTTCTTGTAAACAAACGACTTTTCTTGTAGACAAACGATGTCTACTCTCCAACTAGGTTATTGGTTTCTAATTTTGAAACACTTTTCCTTCTCATTCAAACTCCTCGCATTCCATAGAACGGATCTTCCACAGTGTTTTTCTTTTTTCTTTTTTTTGCTACAGAGGTTTTCTGAGACTCATTCAAAGGTACATTTTGTTAGATTTTCACTCATGCTTCTTATAGCTCACAACATTAACGAAGTATTGACCTTGGATTCTAAAGTGCCAATGAAATTGCTTTTGATTGATTTGATAATTATTCTATGTTTTAGCTTCTCACACTGTCGAGCATGGTAGATTATAGCGGCACAATTGGGTTTATCTAAAACTCCCTTTCCATCCGAGCCACCCAAGGCCGCCCTAAAGTCAAATTCTCTTGTTTTACCAAATAAGTTAAAAGCTTTCCCCAGCATCACTCGAAACTCCAACGTAGATTCAAAATGCCAAACTGTTCACAGAAAGATGAGCGGTTGCCTAAGAAGCCAACCTTTGAGGCGGCAGCTTCCGAGCTTTATAGCTCCAATAAACCCGAGTATAGAAAGAAACAATGCCGGAATTGTGGGCGTCAGAGAATGAAGCTGCCGAAAACAAGTCCAAACAAAGGCGGTACTCCTCAAGATGGTGAGCGACGCAATCAGTCAAGCCCTTTTTATGGTGACAACGGGCAAGTAAAAGGATCACCAGACGTAGAAATGAGAAGTGTTGAGTCAGTCCCGAGGAGTAACGAAAATCCATTTGGGCAGCCGAAAACAACCCATCAACTTCAAAGGATCTTCCACAGTTAGAACTCCTCTTCTACTCCATGGTTAACTATCCAGTTGAGCCTTTTTAATTATCTAGCTCTCTTATATGCTGAATTGATCTCATTTGATGAGCAAGAGTGAGTCTATCCAAATTCTATAACTGCAAGGAGAGCTATAAATTGATCCTCAAAACCATCACACAATATCCCCCACACAATGTTAAAGCTCCTGGATTGTTGCTTTCTTGGGGGCAGCCAATTCACTGGCATAGTGCTTTACAATATACCTTCACTGATCAGAGGATTTGCTTGCACCTCACCCACCCCATCCGAGGCAGGACACAACATTTGCCATTGCTCTCCCTCGACCCCATCCAAATCATACACGACCACAGCTTTGTCTGGGATTTCCCTTTCCTCCATATTATCCACCTTAGAGGCTTTTCTAGTCATACGAATAGGACCAAATAAGGCTTTGAAATATACACACAACAAAGTACATATATCCTTCCATTTACAAACCCTAAAAAAGGAAAATTTCTCCCTTCCCTATTACATCTTTCCATTCAAGCATAAAACATGCTTTCTTATAGCCAAAATTGCATTATTGCCTTTATTTCTTGACCCAATAATGAATTGACTTCCATCTCTCAAACAGTAGAAGCCAGAAGAGTACAGAACATTGGATGTTAGTTCGCATCTCGTCCTGGTCAAGCACAAAAATCTAAGATAAGATGAGTTGAAATGGTTTGTGAATAGTTGTAAGATTTGTGAGTTGAAATTTGTGAATAGTAATAAATAGTGAGATGAGCTGAGATGATCTCTCAATCCAAACTAGCTCTTATAAGGGCTTCCTTCTATTGATGCAGGTTCATTTACAGCATGCCTCGTGTAGAAGTAGCAATTGCATAACCACAAGCTATCGCATCGGCAAACAGATATAAGCGGTTACACAAAACATGTAACACACCTTAATTAACCATAAGTACTCAAATCAAAACGCTAATTCCTTACTGGGGGGACCTAGTAAAAAAAGACTCTAGGATAGCCTCAGCGCCATTTCTTGTAGGAGAGCTCGCTTCTGTGAGGCATTAATTATGTGGTTTGTCTCAGCATTCTCGAGCACATCAGTGATAATGGCAGCCGCATGACCAAGAGGTTCCTCAGCCACCCTCTTCAACATGAAGGCCTGCAGAGTCCAAAGTAATTAGTAAAACAGCCAAAGAGTTTTTGGGTACCAATAATCTCAATTAATTAATGAATATCAGAAATAAAGAGCAGATTATGAAGATTGAATAATTGCAAATTATAATCTGAAACTATCTAATGGAATAAGGTGTGCGTGCATATGAGAGAGAGAGAGAGACCTGGCCATGATGAGATATTACCAATGTACAAGGATACTGAAACCAAGGCTCCCCATCAATTTGAACAGGTAATCCAGCTAAGAGCTGTATCTTAATTGTTTGCCCTTGTGCAAGTCTTCGAGCACGAGAAAGCCCAACCTGTCCCCAGACAAATAACCAATTCAGAGGCATTTCACAAGATATAAATCTAAAAATGCAGCCCCAGTTGTTTTCTCAAGAACTTCGATCCAAGTCAAACTCATTTTATATGATCAAATTAAGTAATGTTTGTGTATGGAACATAAACGTAGAAGGTGCAAGGGCAATTGGGTCATCTCCTACTCTGCCAAAAAGGACAATGGCTTCACCTACAGGTTAAATATTATAAAACCAGATTCTTTATATCTTCTTAGCAGGATGAAGAGTGCTGTCGCGAAGTCAACTTTACTCAAATTCCCAATTAAGTCCACATGTTTTATCAGCTAGAGACGGAAAGGTTAACATGTTCCTTTAATTTAAAAAGAAACTCGATTTGAAGACAATAAATCAAATGCATGCTCAATCTTAGACAGTAGGTCATAGAACTTATTCAAAACGCTCCAAAACAGGTCAAATAAACGTGTAAATATAAGAAACCAGTTTACCTGAAGCTTCCCAAGGTGCCATGTCCCCGATATGCTCACAACTTCAAGTATCTTATCATGCATAGATTGTGGATCAAAATTATCATAACTTTCATCCTCATTTTGCCATAGATCTACACCACCCATGTAGCTCCCAATGTTGGCAACAAGTACACCTTCTGCATCCTGCAAAGATTCAAACCCAATCATATAATTAAATACAGGAGCTATGGGAAGATCTTAAACTTTCAGTCCATACTCACTACTCAGGATTGAAAATTATTTAAATGAGTATATTTTAGCACCAACCATGGAAGCTTAAGGATAACTCAGGGTTGGTGGCTACAAGGAGAAAAGAAAGGATGAAAAGAAAACAAGTAAAATGGCCAGGAAAAAGCGAAATATGCTAACAAAGGTGGAGAACAATAAGCATATGCTCCAATCTCTGATAATTTTTATCAACCAATTGCGACAATCATAGAAATACTGAAGTTATTTATTCATAAGCAGAGGGAAAACTACAAAAGGAAAAGAGCTAACAGAGTAATTCACAGAAATTATTACGATTGCACCTAATGATGATAAATTTACAGATTCAAAATGCCCAATGCACCCTAGCAGATCATTTACTTCATGAACCAACAACCACGCCGTGCGAGGAGATGCCATTTCAGTTGAATATCATTAGCTGACAGCACCCCAGATTTAAAAATCCATAAATATTTGGAATTCATTTATAATGCCAAAGCTTATCCAAAAGCCTAAAGCCCAATCAGCATGGTGACGAGTTCTTAAACAGTTCAACACAAAAATCATGCTAACCCACCTCAGGAACTTCAACCTCAACCCCATCCACTTCAACACGAACTTCATAAGGAAAATCAGCAAATGTCCTATCCATTATACTCTTAGCGCCCTCTCTTGCATAAAGAACTTTATTCATAAACTGCACATTGGGAATAAGAATTACACTTGGATAAAATAACCTGAAGACCAAACAATAATTTCAACAATATAAAAAGGAAAAAAAAAAAGCACAATCAAGCAGAACCTTTTGAGAGAAAAAAAACATTCAAAAACTAAAATAAAAGGGAACTATAGTAAGACAGTGGCTTATCCACTTTTTTTAGCAT
>QEOT01006406.1:8874-31909 GCA_003123785.1 Pterocarya stenoptera | reverse complement strand
GGGGGGGGGGGGGGGGGGTTTAACATCATTAATTGACATGCTCAACAAGAAAGAGTTCGTGAAAATTATAAAAGAACTTAGATGTTTTGAAAATCTGAAATCAAGTATTTTGCAGAGGATATAGCTACTAGCATAATGCGCTTATATTCTCCAAATAATTTGATATATAGGTTGCACTAACGCCAAAAGATTCTTGTTATGTGTAAGGAATGAAATTTCAAAGAAGCTTGCAAGAATTACTAATTTAGGTAAGTTATTGAATGTAATAAAATATCTTGCACGCTTGAAACCAGAGAAGTACAACCCTTTCCCTACACAGGGTATTCTAACTCAATTTTAAGAGAACATTTATCTGAACTTTATATAATTATAGTATATTCAAATGAAAAGATCAAATACTAAGCATTAAAGACTTATTGTACTTCAAATTTAACTTACCTGGTTATAGAACTTCTCTGGATTTTCCTCCCGCAGATTATGAATGTCTAGAGCAACCTTCGCATCACACCCAACACCTGTAAATAATGCTTGCACAAATTGATCACCAAATGCTTGAGAATATCCATGATAGTACACTGAGTTCTCCATAGATGGGAAAATATAGCTGTATACTCATGCAGGGAGTAGAGCTAAATGTCACAGGACCCACCCATGAATCATACACCAAAATTTACCAATCAATCAACCAATATAGTGAGTTCAATTTAATCAGTCAGTTTACAGAAATCAACAAAAATATAAGTAGCAAGATAACATGATTAACTTTGCAACTAACAGTAGATCATGTAAACCCAGAAATAAAACAATTACAAATCCATAATGAAAACAAAGAAAGCTCATGGTATTTGTTCCATCATTAATTTTTCCTTTTAAGCATTTTGATTAAAGCTGATAGATTTTTTACCCAACCCAATAAAGTGACCTCAGAAACCGGCAGTGCGCAGGATCAAAGTAGTGAGTCGAGCAAATTAATTTGATAGTTGCCAAATCTCAAGTTGACAGTCTATAAATTCAAGTAAAATGTTGAACTTCAAATGCCTATATCAGGTATACAACATTTCTGAACCAAAAATTTATCATCCGTTCCAAGGGGACACTTATCTCTACTGACAAGTATGCTAGGTAACTGAAAAAAACTATATAAATAAAAAAGCCTAACATACCAAGATAGTTGTTCATAAATTTTGGTGGGAGCTGCTTTCCTTCTTTATTTAAAATTGCTACCTTCCAACGGTCTAGAATAGTTACTGCAGCGTGTTCTATGTGGTTTAACACTGTACAAAGGCCTCCTTGCCTCTCCACTGAGCCCAAACCACCTCCCCAAGAAAGGACCCTGGCCAGATCATTTCCAGTCCCAGCAGGAAGTATCGCAACCGGAGGAGGAGAAACAAAATTTTGCTTGTCTATGGTATTCAACACCCAACCAACAGTACCATCTCCCCCGCATATAAGAACTCTAAAGTGAGGCACCTTTCTGAATAAATAAAGACCCACCTCTGGACCCTCTGTTGAGCTCAACTCAAAAACCTAAAAGAATGTACCAACAACAATGATGGTAAAAATCAATTGATTAAAAAAATTAACAATTATAAAAATAAAAATACAAAGTGAAAACACATCAAAGTTTTGTTAGGGGGCCACAAAAGTGTATCCTGAATAGTCCAAGTTGATCAATTTATGCAACACCAAAGAAGCTAACCTAAACCATATAATGAATCATTCAATTTCCACTCACTCACTAAAAAAAGCGATTTCACCCAGATGATAGCATATAGGTGCTTTAGCTTTCATGATTCCAATCAATTGATACCATAAGTGAGGATCTTGACCAAACTAGCAGCTATTTTGCCCCTGGTAATATCAAAGTGTACACCCTCATACGATAATGCAGGTTAAAGTCATGTCAAAGTTCACACCACCTCAAATGTGGAATGTTGTCCAATGTTCATACATCATATGGCGAGGTTTTTCTTCTCTGTAAAATCCCATTATTTTAACAAAATTGACAGTTTGACATATAAATGAATAATCTCAATGGTTTATATACTTAATAATTGCTTTAACATTGATATGCTGTATATTAATTATTCA
The DNA here is from genome assembly GCA_003123785.1 of Pterocarya stenoptera. Classification (NCBI taxonomy): domain Eukaryota; kingdom Viridiplantae; phylum Streptophyta; class Magnoliopsida; order Fagales; family Juglandaceae; genus Pterocarya; species Pterocarya stenoptera. Next base: position 29,818 of record QEOT01006406.1, on the reverse strand, counting down.
ATAAACTACATTGTGCATCATTTTCTGTCTAACAAAATACTACCACTAAGAAAAAAACAGAGTCCACTGAGACTCTCATTCATAATGTTTCTCATAAAGCTCGATCTTGGCCAAAATGTCAGGAGAAAAGTTATTCCAAAAGCATTAAGGTGATACTTCCAGTTCTACTTGTTTAGGGAGAGGAAATACCAAGTTTATGCCTGTACAAAAAAGTAAGGATCTGAGGGACAGTGTGATTGAGAAAAGAAACCTGCACAGGATTCAAAAGCATATTTAAACGTCGTGCAAGTGAATCCCCATGCTGAGCCCCACTCTTCTTGTTGATGAAAACTAACAGCGGCCTTGCATCTGGAGGCAAATCAATCAACTCATAACTCTGTTTCATCCTTAATACCTGAGACTCATCCTTCTGATTGATTGAACAACTTCTTTTATAACTGGGCTTTGAATCCAGTTTATTATCTACATGACCATTTTGGTGTTGAACCTCCATATTCGTGCTAACATCACCATTTTCATCCATTGCATGAGAACCATCATTTGTTTGATGAGTATCGGCAGTGCTTTCTGTGGAAATGTCCCCAGTACTACCACTATTTCCAGTTTCAACAGAGGATTCATTTCCATGCTTGTACTTCTTGCTCTGACTCCGTATAGTTGCACGCACTGAAGATGCTATCTCATTGGCTCCATGAGTAAGTGAGCTTAAAAAGCCACCTGCAGATGTCTGGTTTAACTTCTTAACATAGAGTGGTGATAGAATCAACCTTCTGAATGGCCCTAAATCGCATACATCACCATTTTCATTAGACGACATATTACTGTGGCAATCTACATGTACCAGTCTTTGACACCACATGCAACACCATATAGGGGATCCACCAAGGAAAGACCCACTACATGGTTCCTCACAGGAGCTACAAAAAGCAGCTCCATCAGGCTGATCTGTAATCTCTGCCCAACGAACAGCCCACTGGTGCATCACATGCTCATATCCAATCATAGATACACATTTACAATCCTTATGTGCGCTGGAGGAGCAGCTTAAATGTGCTGCCACACCACAAATGTCACAACGGTGAATAAAACTGTCTGAAGTCGCCATAGGCCCCAGAGTTTGAGAAGGGTATGTGGACTTCAAGCAGACACAACAACTTAAATTTTTTCCACGAGATACAGATTCTAGAATCCAAGCATGAGGAGTTACAGGCACTTTGTGCCTTGCCTTTGGATTTTTCTTTGACCTGGCTATGGCTTTCATCCAACTTAGATTGATGTTTCTCCTCCACTGAAAGGCTGTATAGGCAATTGTCAAAATTCCAACTAGGGCAGCAATAAAAAAAGATATAATGAATAGCCGATCCGTTGGATTCTTGTTGTTCCAAATGGGAAGTAACATCTCAACGTCTCTGAATTCATCCATTTCTCCACCAAATAAAAAACTAACTGAATCACTATAACAATCTATTTATATTTCTGCCAATAGAGTGCCATCATGACCACCAAATGTGAACCAGCTTCCACACCAGATTCACTGTCCTACCAATTAACTGATTGTTCCATAAAGAGTCTACAACGTGGTGAAAATATGCTACTCAAAGCAAAGATAGTGTTCAAGCAAAGGGTGCTTTTCTCAGGCACCGATTCCTCCAAAGCACCTGCTGTCAATCCCAATGGTGGTAATCATGAAATCCTATGCGTCGATAAGCATTTGGAGCCCAAGTTGAAATCCACATACCTGTAGAATACTTGAGTTACGCCAGTAATAACTTTCAGTGACAAATGATTCACATTAGTTGCACATTTCTTTGCAGTTGAAATTTATGGCCAATAATCAATTTATAAGTTATAAATTCTTAAACATAAAAGCTAATAGTGTTCACAGCTTCAGTGGCATTACAGGATATATCTAACAGTTTCACAGCATACGAGAATGGTGCATTCTTTTCAATCACATACGAAAACTATGTCAACCTTAAAACACAAGTGCTCCTTTTGGTTGGTGAGAATCTTGCAAAAAATAAAAACAAAAATGAGGTCTAAACTTTGGATCGCTTAGATTGCATAGAAAACAATTGCCTAAATTCCTAACCGACCCTAATAAAACCACACAAGTTAGAGCAATGGGATCTAACCGTTACTCACAGTATACTAGGGCAAGCTTTGCAGCTTTAGGAAAACAAAGCAACAGAGAAGTCAGACTCGAAACTTGCCCTTTCTTTCCTCTCCCTTTCTCCACAAACAAACAGAAAATTCGGAAGGAAATAATAACAAAATCGGAAATTTCGTATAAAAATCAATAAGAAAGCGATTAATTAATTAAACACCTACTTGACAAGGAATTAAATTTATATATTTATATATAAAGAAGAAGAGGAACTTACAGCAACGCACAATGACTCAACGAGAGCGATGGATCGTGTCGATCAGAGCAAACCCTCGGTTGATCTAGAAACAGAAAGCGCAAACAGTAGTCATTAGACAGAGACTAAGAGAGAGAATCGAAGCAAAACCAAAATCCAAATCCAATATTTATTTTTTTCCCTTTTCCTATCTATTCAAATCTGTTTGAAATTAAAGTTTTAATAACTTTAAATTTTCAACATTTGTTTTTTCCCTCTCTTGCTCGCTTTTGGAGATTCTTGTAGACACCGCGAGCAGGCACATCGAATAGATACGAACCGAATCGTCTTTCCGGAGAAAATATATATGTAAACAAAAAAAAAATGGAGTTCTTTGGGAGGGATCCACGCGGCGGACAGCCAGACCATTAGAGTGGCGAGCGTCCTTTTGTGGGACCCTAAACTTGCTTTTTAGATACTCGTACCGTACGCGCTATATACACATACATTGGACAAGCCCATGCTTCTTTACCTATCGTCCCCTCCATAGAAAGCTTTGGGATGTTCGAACGCGGCTTTCATCAAACAGATACCACCCACTACTGGGCACCTGCTTTTGTCCTTGCCCAAATACTGAGCAGCTTTGATTGGCTCTCTCTAAACGTGTTTTCCCTGCCACCAAAATCCAGCCTTTCTCCAGTGCATGTACAATTAATCTCTAAAGAATTTCTTTCGAATTATAAAGATGGTAATTGCTGAAAGATCAACAAACCCAGCTATTACCAACAGCTTGCAAGCAATTGTTTCACCCACGACAGTCAATCACGAATCTTTATGCCTACACCCATGTTATTTTTTGGTTTTTATGACAATTTTGAGGGATGCTTTTGCCATACTCTTGCTATATCTCTAGAGAAGGAACACTCTCACAAAATATGGCTTAACAATATTTTCAACAGCTTTTACAGGCACAGAGGTCTTAAAGAATCCAATGTTTAAATAAATTTTCTTTTGTTTGCAGCAAGATATTACAGGCTTTCAACACAACCATTTGAATTATCATTAATGGTACCTTTTAGGAGCTGTTTAAATTGGATTGAGAGTTGAGATAAGTTAAAATGGTTTTTGAATAGTAAAATAAGATATTTTATAAATATTAATTTTTAATATTGTTATTATTTTAATATTTAAAAAAGTTAATTATTTATTATTTTTTGTGTAGAAATTTGAGAAGATTTTTTTAGATTTAAAAAGGTAAGATTGTTTATTATATTTTTGTGTAAAAATTTAGAAATATTCTTTTAGAATTTGAAAAAGTAAGATTATTTTGGTGTAAGAATTTAAGAATATTTTTTTTGAGATTTGAAAAAAAAAATATTATTATATTTTGTGTAGAAATTTAAAAAAATTATAATAATAAAAATGAGATTAGTTGAGGAAGGTTGTGAATTCAAATAATGCCTTAATTTCCATATGTCTTTCCAAACACACCTTATATATGCTTTGTTTTGAACTCTCCCCACGGTTCGTATATAATTTTTCATTTGTATTATTTTCTCCTTTTGCAGGTGATATCTCTCACCCGATTGGATTAAAAAATAAGTTAACTAAAATATTGTTAGAAAATTATTTTTAATATTATTATTATTTTAAAATTTGAAAAATTTGAATTGTTTATTATATTTTGTGTGAAAATTTAAAAAAATTATACTGATGAGATAAGATGAATTGAAGTAAATTCTAAATTCAAACAAGACGTCTTCAAAAATTCCCATTTGAGCTTCTGACCCAAATCAGTTTCTCAATCTAGAGAAAGCATTCCCCTTTCAAATAAGCATCCCTCGTGTGGTTACGCAAGTTCAGATGAAATTAAATGAGATATTTTGTTAAAAGTCAGATAAAATATTATTATAATATTATTTTTCAATATTATTTTTATTTTAAAATTTTAAAAAAACTGAATTGTTTATTATATTTTGTATTGAAATTTGAAAAAATTATAATGATTATATGAGATGAAATAGTTTGATTTTGTATAATCAAACTAGCCCTAAATCTTTAACTTGAACATTTTTCTCAAGTATTTTCATCGGGAGTGCTGCTACACTCACCGCTCCCAACATCGTTGGGAGCTACCGTTAGTTGTAGGATGTGTTTTTTTTTTTTGAAAAAATCTATGCATAAGTTTACACACCACACACCATAGTTTTTTTATTTTTTTTATTTGTTTATCTTATTAAATGTGTATTATATGGATGATGAATAAAAAAATATAAATTTTTCAAGAAGACTAAAATAAAAAAAAATTGAAAAAAAATTAAAAAAATAAAAAACAGTTTGGTGTGTGGTGTGTAAGCTTATGCATAGCAATGCTCTTTTTTTAACATTTTAAAATATTTTTAAAAAAAAAAATCATAATATTATTAAAAAGCACATCCTTAATCACTAAGTAAAAAAAAATTAAAAACTGAAAGTAGTAGAATGGAGAGGTAGAGGAGAGTGGTAAGAGTAGTATTATTCTTTCACCGGGCACAATTGAATTGAATAGGGTTTTTAGTGTCATTATCAAGTTATCCTTCCAAATTTCTATAAAACACCTTCCAATATTAAAGTAAATCAAAGATTGGATTGTTATTGTAATTCACACATAATTTTGATAAGTGTTCTGCAATATTTAGACGTCTACAGCAGGTGGCGTGATTTGCATCAAATAGGTCCGTTTGGATATAAGTATAGTTTTATCTCATCTCATTTTATTATTATTATTTTTTTAAATTCCATACAAAATATAATGATTAATTTAATTTTTTCAAATTTCAAAATAATATTAGTATTAAAAATGATATTCTAATAATATTTTATTCAACTTTAAACTTTTATCTCACTTTATCTTATCTCAATTCAACTCATTATCTAAATTGCATCTAAGACTAACTCAACAGAATTTACATTAAATACTTCAAGATTACATCCGAATCCTTTTCCTGGTAAGATCAACAATCTGGTTTTCAGCATTGTTGTCTCCTACAGGCCCCCTGAACGGAGGTAAAGCTTGTACTTTGGAAAGTGAAGCCGAGCTCATGTAAGTGGCTTATTCAGCAGATCTGCAAGTTCATCTTTACCTGAAAGAAGGAAAATGCTACTGTGTTTTGACTGCCTACCTTTACCTTCTCTTTGACTGTTTATGTATTTAAATTTTTTTATTTAATAATTAGGAAAGTGATTTTTAGTGTATTGGCTTATTTTATTTATTTTTTAAAAATATTTAAAGATGTTTAACAAATATGACAAGAAAAAGAACAAAAAAATAAAATATAGAATTTGTACTAGTGGGCACGTCCAACGGTCAAAGCTGGGCGGCACACTAGCGTTACTCTTGAAAGATACCAGACAGTTAGAGTGCCCAGAGAAACTCTCTCAAGAGCAAAATGGAAATCCAATTCCACTTGTTTGGTGTGTCCATGGAAATTAGATTTGATGGTAACCCTTATCGCACCAAAGTGTAGGTGGCTTTTGCTGGAAAATACAAGTTCTTTAAACAATGACTGTGAAAGGATAAAAATAACCCAGACCAGTGTGGCCTTCATTAGCCAGTCTATTGAGTGGCATTCAACAGGGGGAAAGTGCGAAAAAGGAGATGAGAGGACAAAGGCTAAAGAAATAAAAGTAAGGTATCAGAGAGAAGTGATAGACAAAAAGGAAAAAGATAGAGAAGAGGGTCAGGCAAGCAAAATCAGCCAAAGAAGTGACATAAAACTGAATTCTTCTCAACCATTGACAAGGGTTCAATAAAATGGATCAGATCAACTAAAGAAGAGGGGATCTCTCCTAAGCCAAATGGAATCGAATAATCTGTTCCAAATTAGTTGATAATTTTTGTTTTATAATTCCTCTATAACCAAGATCAGAGACATCTGTTTTAACAATTTAAAAAATATGAGGAGATAGAAGTCCTAAGCATGGTAATTTCTTTATATGAGACTTTATTTATTTTATAATATTTGTATGCTTTTCTGTTTAAGGAGGTTGATTTTTTTTTAATCTTTTGAATAATGTTTTACATAATGGTCCAAGAAATTGATAAAAATCTACAACATAATTAAGGCTTCCCAAGAAGTTTTGTAACTGTTGCTTATCTTTTATTTCATCTAAAAATTTATTAGCAAATTTTATTGCTCTACTAATTGGTGTAATAGTTTCTTGATAGATATCATGTCCAAAAAACCTAATTTTATTTTGAAATAATTTTGTATTCGATGATAAAGCAACTAATCCATTTTGTTTAATAACTCAAACAAAAGTATTTAAATTTTTTCAGTGTTGTTCAATAGATGAGAAAAATATTAATACATCATCTATATAAACTATTGAAAAGTAAGTGAAATGAGTAAATATTTCATTCAAAATGTTTTAGAATTCACTATGAGCATTTTTTTTTAATCCAAATGGCATAACATTCTATTCATAATGTCGAATTGGGACTATGAATGTTGTTTTATACTGATCTTTTTCAGCAATTTGGATTTGCCCAAATCCACTCTTCATATCGAATTTTGAAAATACAGTAGTATTACAAAGGTGAGATAATAAATATTTCTTATTGGGAATTGGATATATAATCCATTGTAATACTTTATTTAATGGCTTATAGTTGATAACTAACAGAGGAACTTCTCTTTCTAGTTCTACCTGTTTTTTAACGTAAAAGGCAGCACAACTCCATGATGACTTGCTTTTCCAAATTAATTATTTTGTTAATAAATAATTAATTTCTTTTTTTACAGATTTCTAATAATTCATTATTTATTTGAATTGGTCTAGTTTTAGTAGGAATATTATTTTCAAAAAACTCTTTTTCATAAGGTAATTCAACTATATGTTATTTTCTATTCCAAAAAGCATTAGGCAAGTTAGAGCATACTTCTTTTTCAATTATAGTTTTAAAATTATTAATTTTTGAATTAGTAATAGATCTTTTAATTGTTCTTAAGTTCTTTTATATCTTAATTCTTGTTTTAAGAAATTTATTTGTTTTTCTTTTCTTTTAATCTTATTTTTTGTTAAGAAATTAATGTTTTTGGTTAACAAAACTTCTTTTAGGGAGTTAATTTCTTTTGATACAAAAGGAAATAAAACTTTAAATTGAATTTCTTGTTTAGGTATTTTAGTAGATTATTAAAATTTAATAATCTATAATAGAAGTATCCATTATAAACTAATGAAAACATATAATTAGTTTATAATGGATCCTTGTGTTATCATATAAAAAAAAATATATATATAAATATATATATATATATTATATTATAGGTTATTAAAATGATATATATAGTATATATATTAATTTATCAATTATAATACAAAATAGTTGCTATAGTGTGTGTATATATATTATATTATATATTATTAAAATGAGATATATAGTATTTATAAATTAATTTACGAAAATATACAATATATAATACTTACATATAAATATAATATATATAAAAAATTCATTATGTATACGTATGAATGTACAAATAACCAACGTTCGAATGTTGTGGGAATTAAATAACATTCGAAAGTACATGTTGAAATATTTGAACATTATGTGCAAATAAGATGGGCGTCCGAACGTGAAGCGTTGTTTTAACCCACCTCAAAATCCTTGAACCGTAGCATTTCGTCCTTGAAACCATCTCCGCCACCGTCAATCGCCACCACAACCATCATAGAAGAGGTTAGCGTCCATCTCTCTCCCTTTTGTAATTTTTTTATTATTATTGATTATAGGGGTTTCATTTCCATTTGGTGGTTGGAACCTCTTTTTTATTTTTCGGCCATCATGAGTGACCAATGGCCAGATGGCCACCGTAGATAATTTACACTCAATGTATACTTCATTTTTATGGTGGCCATTACAAGATTAACATTGGCAATGACTGAGTTGACTCAGCTATTTTTAGGCTGTAATGTTTGAACGTCGCACATGTAACATCCCGTTAGAAATTCAATGGTGGAATTTCTATAAACTTTAGGAATCTTGTGAAAATACCGCAAGTTTTCACAATTCGATTAATCGCATAGGTTTTAATCTGTCAGCATAGTTCAGAACTATCATTTACTATGGTGCCAAAAATATGATTTTATTTGCTTGATGTAGTTAGAAGTGTCAAATTGAGATATGGTCTGTGCCATTAGACTCAGTTAATTATTTAAGATTTTATAGCGCAATAATCCCATTTTTAGTTTTTGGATGAAATACTTGTTCGAAAAAGCGTTTTTCTAATTTCAAGGTACTTCGGGATTGATTTTTGATAAACAAATTGTACAGTTAGGTTTGTATGAATATTTAGAATTTTACAGTGCAAAATTTATTTTTCACTTTCCTGGAGTGAATAGTAACCCCTTAGTAGCATCGAATGCAGTGTTTTCAAAATCACAATGTGGAATATCCAAATTAGGTTAGAGAAGTTTTATTTGGGTAATTGGCAGGATTTTAGCCATACTTGATGAATAGTATTGGATACTTGACACAAAGAGGAACCATGAGATGAATTATAAAGGAATCCATATGTGAGATTATGCCACTTAAGCGAAACCCTATTCTTTTTTTATCTGATCAGCTAAATTGTGCTAGACCAAATAGAGTTTCAACTCTAGTGAAACCCTAAATGGTTGAAATCCAATTAAAACCTCAAAAGTTTGATTGAAACTAAAACCCTAAACGGTTTCCCCAAACCCTAAATTTGGCCTTAAACTCATTTTGATATGATTTCTAGCATTGTGTTTTATCACTTAATTAAATCATTTTCACATGCTATCAATTAGTCAAATCATGTTATAACATCATTATCCAATCTTTTAAATGTTGAAAATTAGATTAGGCTAAGAAAAAATAGATTTGGACTTGATAGCATCCCAAACTCTAACCAAAACCCTATTAAACCCTAAATTGAAACCCATTTGGTTGAGGCCCACCAAGGTCCACAAATTTGGCCATCTTGGAAAAACTTCTTGAAAAATTTTTCTCTCCCACATGGCAAGCCATCCACTGCCCTTGGCTGCACTCAATAGTGCCTTGATGTGAGAGGAAAAATCTACCTCATCACACTCCCTGCCACACGACAGCAGTAGGCAGTCCTTCCTCCTCACTATTCTTCACTTTATATGACATAAGCACCTCTAATCAAGGGTTATTCAAGCCCATACCTCCCCTCTCCAAAAGTCTAAAGTCGTGCAAGACACACTTCACTTCATTTCATCACTTCTTCACTCCATTCTTAGAAAGAAATCCAAAAGAGCTCTCTTGGACAGATTTCTGATTCATTTTGTGGTAATTTTAGACCCCTTTTAAGTATTTTGTCGCAATGACTCTGTCATTAAAGTTGTTCTTATTTGAGTGTAGTTTCTGTGGATATTTTGTTAGTTTTATTTCGTGGTCATTTTATTGGTAAAAAATGTTTTTAACCACAAAAATGTCATTCTAGGCCTTAAAATATAGAGTGCGTTAAATTTTGGAGTTTTTGACCAAACTAATGGACATATCTCGATCCAAAATTTTTATGGAGTGTTTTCAACATATTTATATGAATGGTTATTGAGGATTTATTACATGATTAAAGCTTTTGATGATAGATTTCCTTAGATCTAGAAACTTGAAAATAGGAAGTGGAAAAACAGTTTTTGTTTGAGAAAGTTTGAATATTTCATGGTTTAATCTTATTCGAAAGGTTTTGATATTTTTATTTGATGATCCTTAGCCTTATATATGCATGTTAGAATGTTTTTTTAAAGATATATAATATTATTTTCAAAGATATGATTTTTCTATGCAAGAGGATTTCAGTTAGACCTAAGATTTAATGTTTTTGGATTAGATCCTTGTTTTATTGACTTTTAGCCATGGGATTTAAGTTTTATCGTTGGATCTTCTTTGGGACGCACTTTTAAACTATGTGATGTTTTAGGTGGAATATCTCATCTTTTAAAGTCATGGATCAAGAGATTGCTCAAAGTTAGTTAAAGAAAATTTTCTATTTTTGGACTAAGTGTATAATCGACCTCCAAGTATTGTTTTATGATTTTTGGTGAATTTTTTTTATGATTTAAAGAATGGTTGATCTTAGGATGATGTTATGAATATGTTAGATGTAATATTTTATTCTTTTGGATTCTTGGAGATGTTTTGGTTTAGATCAAAACTTGTGATTCAATAGTTTGTCTTTTTGTTAAAAAGTTTGGGTCTTTTTACAAAACCTTGGTGTGAATGATTAGTTTTTTCTTAACGGATGTTTTAAGTATGTTTTTAAACTTAGGATAGGAAAACATTTGTTGCAAAATTTTAATTTAATCATGAGTTTTGAAGTTGGAAGAATTGTAACAAAAATAAAAGAAATGACCTATGGATGTTTCAGCTATAGTTAGTTTTATGTAGTTGTGTTTTGTTTTAAATTTTTTTTAAGTTGACATTTGAATTTAGGGCAAATTTTACATGGAAAATGCAAATTTTGGTATTTTTAGATTGAGGATGCAAAATCTTTAAATTAGATGTAAAATGGTCATTTTTTCACATGTAGAGGGTAAAATGGTAATTGTACTCTAAATTATCTTTTTCCATGTTTCTAATTGTTAGTGATTAAATTTCTAACTTTTAGAATACCCTCTTATAATTTTACGTGTTTCGCACTTTATTCTCGTAGAACGCGACAATCGAGCTAAGTTAGCTCTTAATTTACTGTGTATGTGTTATGGGTAAGGAAACTATAGTTTATGGATGTGTATTATCATATATGTCATGCCATGTTATGTCATTACCTGTACATCTATTACACATGATTTATACTATCACAAAATACTTATTAGTTACGTAATATATTCTGTCACGTAGTGCTATCCATTTCAACTATGTCATGTAATGTAAGCTATCTATTACATATATGTCATGTCACATAAAATTCACTATTACACGTTATGCCATGTTAGGAAATGTCGTCTATTACATGTTATGAAATGTTACCTGTTATATGTTATATCATATTACGAAATATTTTTTTTATCAATTACGACATGAATGTCGTCTTACTTTCATGTCGTGTTACGCTATGTCAGGGCTTCTGTCCTATCGTATTCATTTCATGTTTCGTCTCGGATACAGTTTGTGTATTCGAGAACAGTCGTGTCAAAGTATTCATGTCAATCACGATCCTAAGTGTTAGGATGAGGTAATATTCTAGTGAAACTCAATTGTTCATGCTGAAGTGTCTAAATAAGTGTGAAATCCCTTAGATTGACGAAATACAATCAATAAATTGCAAATGAGGTCTAATTAGCTTGTCACTATAGCGTGCCAAATACTAATATCGATGAAGCCATATTTTATTTTACTTGTGTCTACAACAATTGTAGCACAAACAATATATGGGACCATAACAATTGTGGAGCATACACTATGTAAGACACACCAATCGTGGCACGTAGAATATGTGGGGCCACAACAACTTAAAGTACATATTAACGCACTCACAGCTAGTGTAGATACTTGTGTTGTGATGTGATAATCGGCAGGAACACATATCTCAAGGAGACAGGTGCAGCATCTGTATGGTCACTTTATTAATTAAGTCTGTTGAATAAGATTCAAAGTTTATATATTTCACGTTCAAGTCATGTCTCATGTTATGTTATATTTAAGTTTACGTTCATGTACACCTTTGTGCAGTTAAGTTAGTGTTAAATTCATTGTTGTAACTCAATCATGGTAATCCCATGAGATAAGATTACTTTATGATGATAATCTCATGAGATAAGACTACGCTATCATGGCTACCCCATGAGATAAGACTACTTTATCATGGTGACCCCATGAGATAATAATATGTTTCAAGTTTAAGTTCATGTCAAGCTTTAAGTTTACGTCCATATTATGTTCCAAGTTCATGTATTTTATATTCAAGTCATGTTTCATCTTATGTTATGTTCAAGTTTACGTTCATGTCAAGTTTCAAGTTCACGTCTATGTCATGTTTCAAATTCATGTTACGTCAAGCCAAGTTTCAATTTCAGTTCATCTTAAGTAAGCTCATGTCGTGTTATGTCAAGTTACATTATACTTATTATTTTATGTCAAGTCACGTTATGTTTATTGACTTTGATTATGCATTCATTTTTTTACTGCCATGAATGCATCATTAATTTGTGTGAAAGTTTCCTGTTAATTTACTGAAATTTATAATCAAATCTCATTATGACACTCCCAACTACCATTTCTCCTGAATGGTAGGCAATTTGTCAAGATCAGAGTAGGAAGTGGACACTGGCAATTTGGAGGAGGTTGACTAGATGCCACAAACATGATACGGAGCTTACAACTTCCATAATTCGGTTTTTGGACAGTATTCTGGCCTTGTTAGTCGAGTTACACAAATTACTCGATGAACTGACTCAATAGTATATTTTGGTAATGTAAACATGGAGCCCAGACTCCTTTGTTTTGAAATTATAGCTTTTTGAGATCCGTACTGTAATCGTAGTTGTTTATTTTGTTAAGTATGCATGGATTATGTTTTAATTATTTGGGATGTTATCAGTTTGGTGCATAATATTGCCTAGAAAAAAAAAATTATCCATTACAAATATTGCATAATGTTATTTACATGCTAGAAAAATTACATTGCATATGTCATGAACGGGGATAGGTAACTTTGTGTTGCGTGTCCTGATGCTTCAGATGTTCATCAGATCCCAAGCAAAATCTGGGGGCGCCACAGCACAGTTAACGTTCAAACATTGTTTTGTACTCCAAACGTATGTTCTAATACATTCAAATGTACTTTTTACGTTTGAACGTTGTTCTATAAAACATTTGAATGTAAAGTTTTCATGGCCATTCGAATTTGTCGTTCAAACGTAACCATTATTTAGTTTGATTGTTTGTTATACATTCGAACTGTATGAACCAATGTTCGAATGTAAGACCTTTTTGCTTCTATTAGTCAAAATGTTCGAACATAAATTTAAATATGTTCAAATGTCTTAATAAATATGTTTAAGTTCACCCTCACGTTCGAACGTATTTATATTGTACATTCGAATGTAAGACCTTTCGACTTATTTTAGTCATAATGTTAAAACGTAGACTTAGTTTTGTTGGAACGTCTTGTCAATTACATTCAAATGTATCCTCACGTTCGAACGTGTGGTAATGATACGTTCGAATGTAAGGTTAAGTGGGTCTTTTGAAATGTAACGTTTGTATGTTAAAATTTACAAGTTCGAATGTTATATTTTTACGTTCGAACGCTAAATTGTACATTCAAATGTTTTTCCAAAACAATTTTAGTTTCTCATATATGCATGTATACTTGTGTTTTTCTTAGGATATGACTCATATTTTGACAACTAGGAAACAGGAGAGGGAAGGAACTAGCCAAGACACTTCTCAGATAGGCTGTCAAACTATTATGGCCAAACGCGAAGTATTTATCAACGAGTTCAACGAGCTTACGTGGGAGCAGAAGAGCCTAAAAAACATCTTTGTTACTAGATGTTGGACCAACATTTGCATACTAAGGGGGAGGATATACCCCTCTATGGTTCGAGAGTTTTACATGGAGATGTGCTCCATGTCTTAGGATGCATAATCTCACATCGTAATTGTATGCGGTGTTAAGTTTGAAATTTCTGTGAATGTCATCGCCAAGCTACTAGAGATCTGTTGCGTATCTAAGGCATCAATTGCAGTTTATGCTCAGGCTAAAGAAGCAGCATATGTAGATACATCAGCATCATCTACTAGTCTAGTCGAGTCTATGGCCAAAGATGTAGACCTGTCGGAGGGTGATGGTACTGGCTAGCTTGAGGATGATGACTGCGATGAGAACTTTTACATCCTCATTAGGAAAGACCGCACACCATTCGAGAAGAAGAACACGTTCACCCAGAATTTGTTTCTACCATTTTTTCGCATGCTGCATTTTATAGTTGCAACAAATGTGGGTCCTGTGGCACATAAGGCCATATTCAGTCAGACTTCCGCATAGTTCCTTATACAAATAGCACTTGGAGAGTCCATCGACTTGTTACTATGACTTTTTGAGAAGATCTATTACGAGGTGAGCATCATCTCCACTAGCAACCTCCCATAGGGAGTGATCATTACTCAGATATTATTGGACCGGAGAGTGCCACCTCAGGCGGAGAAGTGGTTGACTAAGCAAATGAGCCCCCTCAACATTACCTCACATTGTCAGAGCATTGGACAAGGTAGGGGAAGTGCTCGCGTGAGCCTAAGCCTATCCCAGATCTTGTTTCTTAGACCCAGCCTGGGCCTGGTGTTGCTCCCCATAATGGGAGTACTAGTCAGCAACAGATGGATACATCTGCAGGGGATGTACGCTCTACTTGGCTCGATACACGGCCTGCTTAGATTGATGCAATGGTCTCAGATATTACTACACACATAGATCGACAGATTGTGTATGTACAGCTAAGTGTCACTGAGGTTGGCCATTGTTTAGATATCCTAAACGAAAAGGTCAACACATTGACTGAAAAATTTCATACATTTGCAAACAACATGTTTTGAGTATTTTGAATTTTTATCATATTTTGTATTTAAATTTTAATATATTTCTTTTTCTATACTTTATTCAATGAAAAATATTGTTTAATATATCTAGTATTTTTGTATTTGAATTCTTAATCTTTTTTAATTTGAAATTCGATTTTTCATTTTAAAACAGTTTACATTTGAACGTTAATGACTATCGTTTGAACGTTTAAACGAATAACTTACATGTTCGCACGTAAGTGAGCTTTATGTTCGAATGAACATGAACTGCTCGAACATAACATTTTATACGTTCGAATGTAATCATTCCAAAATGATATTGGCTGGCTTATGTTCGAATGAACAAGATTATAGTTCGAACATAAAACCATTTCTCGTCCACCTTTAGTGATGGTTGCCTGAAACCATCACAAAAAAATCATTTTTTGTGATGGTTTGATCAGGACTACCACAAATTCAAAACCATCATAAAAACTCAATTGTGTTGTACTGAAATATACATATATATATTTATTAAATTATATATTACAAATAGAATAGGTTTTCGACTTTTGAGTCTGTTTTTAAGGAAAATGATATATACAATTCTAGAATCTGCTTGTAAGCCTATGAGTGTATCTTGCTTTACTCTATCTTTAATTGTATAAGGTCACATAACTTCTTATTCAGTACTCCAAGGCCACTAGGACTCATGCTCATTAGCCAACAACAAAAACTCAATTGTGTTGTACAGTGTATTTCTTATATTTAAGAAAAGTAAGGAGGATCCACTAAATTATGTACGTTCTACTACTAGTCTCTAATTATCAACCCTAATGTTAGTTTCATTTCCACTTAATATCTCCAATAAGCAAAGATAACACCCAATTATAAATTTATAACCTGAGCATCGGCAATTAAGAAGAGGGAAAGGGAGAGGGAGAGAGAGCGAGAGAGAGAAAGAGTAAACACTCTCCTAGGGGCAAAGGCTAGAATATCATATGCATAAATAATCGTGCCCAAACTCGATTGTTACAATTGTATGATCTCCATATAAACAAATATATATATATATAATAGATGAAAGCAACGCGCAATGCACGTTTGCTTAGTTTATATTTATTTATTTTTGTTAAAAACTAATTTTTTCATTAATGAGGACGTAATATTTTTAGTTAATTAAATAACGATGTAATGGTTATGTAATTTGTAAATAATTACACCGTGTTATATAAATAATTTATAAATAATTATTTAGATAATAATATGTCATTGTAATTTATAAATAATTTATAAATAACTTCAAAAACCTTATTTTATGAGAAAATAGAAGTTTCATTTAGATAGTGACAAGTTTGTAGTCCAGATACCAACTGGGCTCCAAATACTAAAAACATGTTTTTAATACAGTAAATATATTTATCATACAATCCAATATATATTTATATATAATTTATCTTAAAATTATTAAAATTAAAAAAATTCATATGTTAAAAGTCTTTTTTCCTTCTATTTGTCGGTCTCAAGAGGCCAATTTAGTCTTTACAACTTGGGTGATGCCAATGTTGTGGCAGAGATATTTTCCCCAAATCAGTTTTACACTACACAAATCCCTCTCTGCTCTGATGCTCCTTTCATTCACCTTCCTCTCCGTCCTGACCTTTGTCTCTCAATCTCTCTCTCTCGCTGAAAATCAACTCTATCTTCCATCTCGATCTCTCTCTCCCTCTCAATGAAAATCTACTCCATCTTCCATCTCGATCTCTCTCTTTGTCCCTCTATTTCAATGGTCTCAATGACAGAGTGGATTGCTCTTCTCTTTACCCATTTTTGGTCCTCCATTTTTCATCTTAAGGAGGAGTTAAGACACAAGGTAAAAACCCTAACTTATTTTACATCTCTCTTTCTCTCCCGCTTGAAAGCTCTCTCTCTTTTTTTTTCTTGTTCTTCTCAAACAACATCAGGTCTAGGTGTTTTAGTCTAGAACCGAGAAATTCCAACACCTATTTTTTTGTGTACTGACAGATTTATATCTATTCATTCAAATCTTTTAGTTTTCACTTTATTGTTTAGATCTATTCTTCGGACCATCAGGTCGATGTGAGAGTTTGCTTCTGCACTAAGAGCAGTTTAATAAATGGGTTTAGATTTTTCTTTTCCTTGCATGCAGTGGTTTTTTTAAGAGTAATAATTTGTTCTATTGTGAATTTGTACGTTAATTCTATAAGAGCAACACAAAGAAAACCCTCAATCAATCTTTGTTGCAATAGATCTTCGTCACTGGTTGCTTTGTAAGTATTACAGATATTATTGCTCCATCATTGGTTACTCTATAAATTTTATAATGCCCTAACCTAGAGAAATTTATATTTAACTGAGAAACAATAAAATGTATTTATATTTTAGATGTGAATGTGTTGTGTGAATATAACTGTTGGGATTTCTTGAGGGATTGAAAGAATTTTTTTTTTTTTTTGTGTTTTTTCGGTTGATGTTTATTGGTTTGCTCTTCCTACTCTGTTTATTTTTTTTTCATTGTACACTTTTTCAACACCTCTGTTTATTTTTGTGTTCTGATTTTTTAGAAATAAAATTTTAAATCTAACGAATTTGAAGCCTCATCTTTTAGATATGTTCTTTTTAGCTAATGCGTGTTGATGGGTGTTGGTTTGTTGTTCTTGTTTATTTTTTCTTATTTGTAAAAATCAACAAATCTATTTATTTTTATTTTCTGATTTTTTAGAAAGAAATTTTTAAATCTAATGAATCCGAAGGCTCATCGTTCAGTTTTGATTTTCTTTTCCAGCTAATGCGTGTTGATTAACTGTGTCCTCGTTTCAAAATATTTTTTGACAATACACACAAATCTGAGATCTGTTGTTGATTCATACTATTTCTCAGATCTTGATTTTTTGTTTCTTTATTCCTTTTATTTTTGTGTGTTGGGTTGTTGTGATGATTTTTTTAGTTGAATTTTTTTCTGAGTGCTTACAGATCTTTAAATATGTAAATAACACCACCTCTTTTTTCCTTTTTGTTTGTTGATTTTTTTATAATAAAATTTTTAAATAGAGTAATAAATTTTTCTAATGTGAATCTGTACATAAATTTTCAAGGAAAATGGTGACTGGATCACTATTCTTGTGGAGTATGACTGGAAGCCTCAAGTATGTACTCTATGTTTTTCGTGGTCTGTTTTTCCCAAGTAGTTTATCTGAGTCTGTTTTGCTCATGATTTTATTGTTTGTTTGGATGAGTTATAGAGATAACAAGACATCAACGTTTTCTAAATCTGTTAATTAAAAATCTTAGCAAATATATTATGCTTTAAAGATCTGGGTTGTTATAAAACTCCTTTTTTTCTTGAATACTAGGTTTGATCTGTTTACTACATGGGTTCTACTTGATTATATTTTTCTTGAGTTTTCGTTACGCCAGAGATCTAAGAGTGTGGGTTCTGTTTCTTTCTCTGTGGATGAGGTATGGTGAAGGGATTTCAAAGATCTAGAATTTGAAGGTTGCCTTGGGGGGGGGGGGGGGTCCAATCATAGGAAGAAAAGAGGATGAAATGATTTTAGAAGAATAAAACACTTTGTTCAGCTTCTCGTTCACTTATTAGTTGTTATTCAATATGTTTTTTTTATTGGAATTGATTTATTGGCATGTTTTTCATATATTGTTGATTCTGTTTGAATACAATATCGTCCTTAAACACAACACTAATGAAGTCACAAACATAGTATTAAACAAAAAAATAATAACTCAAAAAGAGAAAATTCCATAAGAAATTTGTTTTTTTTTTTTTTCTAACAAATTGCCATCTGTGTTTTTTTTTTTTCCTTTTTTTTACAACTTCATTTTTTAAAAAAGTTACAAATCTGAAGCCTCATCTTTCAGATCTAAGATTTATTTATTTATTTCGCCTGATGGGTGTTGGTTTGTTGTTTTTGTTTTTTTTCTTATCTGTAAAAATCAACAACTTTGTTTAATTTTATTTTCTAATTTTTTAGAAAGGAATTTTTAAATCTAATTAATCTGAAGGCTCATTTTTCATATTTGGTTTTTTTGTTTCCAGCTAATGCGTGTTGATTAACTATGTGTCCTTGTTTCTAAATATTTTTTGACAATACACACAAATCTGAGATCTATTGTTGATTCATACTATTTCTCAGATCTTAATTTATTGTTTTTTTTTCCTTCTATTTTTGTGTAGTGGGTTGTTGTGATGATTTTTTTCTGAGTGCTTACATATCTTTAAATCTGTGAAAAACACCACCTCTTTTTTCCTTTTTATTTGTTGATTTTTTATAAAGAAATTTTTAAATAGTAAATTGTTCTAATGTGAATCTGTACATAAACTTTCAGGAAAAATGGTGACTGGATCACTATTTTTGCAGAGTATGACTGGAAGCCTCAAGTATGTACTCTATGTTTTTCTTGGTCTGTTTTGCCTAAGTAGTTTATTTGAGTCTATTATGCACATTATTTTATTGTTTGTTGGGATGAGTTATAGAGATAACCAGACATCAATGTTTTCTAAATCTGTGGATTAAAAATTTTAGCAAAAATATGATGCTTTCAAGATCTGGGTTATTATAAAACTCAATTTTTTCCTGAAAACAGGATTTGATCTGGATTTTACTACATGGGTTCTACTTGATTATATTTTTCTTGATTTTTCATTAGGCCAGAGATCTAAGAGTGTGGGTTCTATTTCTTTCTTTATGGATGAGGTATGGCGAAGGGATTTCAAAGATCAATATGTTATTCAATATGTTTTTTTATTGAAATCGATTTATTGGCATGTGATTTATATAATATGTTATAAAATGTGTTGTGTGAATATAATTATTGGGGAGTTTGACTCTAGTCGAGTCGGTCCTCATAGTAGAGTGAGGTTTTTCTCTCTATGCTCCTAGGAACATAGAGACTTTGTCTCGAAGATCTTTGATCTGTTGAGTGGGATAGAGTGCTAATGTGAGGACCAGTTATGGAAGAGGAGCTCTCTCATCTGTGCGAAGGTTTAAGGTTACAGAAGAAGAACAAAAAGAAATAACTTTCCAAGAGGAAGAGATCCTGTCTTCTCAGGAGTTAAGCCAAGCCTGCCTGCTTGCGTTGGTGGTTACAGACAAGGAAGTCAACAAAGGAGCCTTCAAATCCACTCTCACAAAAGTCTAGAAAGCTGAAGGAGTTTTGACGTTCAAAGAGGTAGCTAGAAACAAATCCATCATAGAGTTTGCTGACTTAAAGGTAAAAACCAGGGTGCTTGCGGGCCGACCATGGTCTTTTGACAGAAATATGGTATGTCTACAAGAGTGTGTAGGAAGGGTTGCATTAAAAGACGTAGACTTCTCTCTTAAACCCCTTTGGATCCAATTCCACGATCTCCCTTTTGCTAGAATAAATAAATGTATGGGAGAGAAACTGGGAGCAAGTGTGGGGGAAGTAATGGTAGTTGATGTGGATAGCAAAGATAGAGCTTGGGGTGGTGTTGTCCATGCAAAAGTAATGTTAAACATATCGAAGCCTTTGATAAGGGGAAGGCTTATCAATATGAATGGTTCTCGAATTTGGATTCCCTTCAGATATGAACGGTTGCCTTCCTTCTATTTTCATTGCGGTGTTATCCTGCATTCAAGCTCAAGATGCTCAGGACAGGTATCGAATGGTAGAACTTAGGAGGGACATCAACAGCAGTATGGCCCTTGGCTCAGGGCAAGTCCTATGCCCAAGCAACATCACTCTACAGCAGAGAACAGTAAGCAAGATATGGGGGAATCAGCGGAGAGAAGGCAGGGTGTAACATCCCAGATTTTAGTGTATTTTAATGGAGAATTTATTTAATTTATTTTGTGATTATTTATTTTGTTTTTAAATTTTGGGAGTTTTTAAATATTGTTTCATAATATTTTATGATGTGAAAATTATTTTATGTGCTTTCTAGATTTTATTTATTGTTTTGGCTTTTAAAATAATCTTTAATTTAAATTGATTTATTTTTGAGTTTTAAATTTTTATTGTTGCATTTAAATTATTTCACTGCGTTTGGATTATTTTAATTAGCTTTCGG
>QEOT01006405.1:119847-152693 GCA_003123785.1 Pterocarya stenoptera | reverse complement strand
CTACTCTGTTTCCAAGGAAAAGACCCAGGAAAGTATAGAAGAACACAACCAGAAAAACGTAAACTACCATTCCCACTACCTGCAATTATTAGCTTAAGGATAACAGCACATCAATACTAGAGCTAGGAAAATATATATACACTCATACACACACACATATACATAAGCAGAGAGACGGAGAAGTTGAAGGCGGTAGAAAGTAATGAAAGAAAGAAAACTTCACCTGCAGAGGGTGGAGAGGGCGTTGCCAGCCATGGCGTCTCATCATCAAAGGACGGGGTCTAATTTTTGTTTGGGAGCACTTTCGCGTGCTTTCTCGCTTCGGTACTTTCAGTCTAGCTACTGCTTCTATTTTTGTTCTCTTTCTTTTGAAATTTTCACACACCTCCAAGAGCCCAACGGTCGACTAGTTTGTTTTGAAATTTGAAAGACGTTGTGATGCAAGATGCGGATGATCCAACGTTTACGGTCGATGTCTGTGGGACCCGCGATGCATACCACCTAGCCGACGTCCCCACGATATATATACCTTGGTGTATCAGAAACATCTGGGCCATTGCCCACAAATAACATCTGGACCGTACAATCTCTTGGTTAGTTGGATCAAACCATGTTGTTTAGATAGTGAAATAAGATGAGATGAGTTACGATAAAATTTAAAAATTAAAAAAAAAATATTATTAGAATATTATTTTTTAATATTATTATTTTGAGATTTGAAAAAGTTGAATTGTTTATTATATTTTAGGTGTGAATTTGAAAATTTTATAATAATGAGATGAGATAAACTCTAAATCCAAATGGGGCCTAATGGTAACAAGTTGTTATTTAGTAGTAATTTTTTCATTTGTCACTTTATCATTACAAACTCACTAAACAGTTAGTTACCAAAGGTTAAGTTATACAGTTGCAGTGTACCCAAGAGCTAGCCACCAAAGGACGAGTTATATACTCGTGGTGCAACCAAAACAGAAGTGGAGGCCAGAAGACCCCACGACCCACTCAATAGTTAGCCACCAAAGGTCAAATTATACACTCGCAGTGCACTTAACAATTAGCCACTAAAGGACGAGTTATACACTCGCGGTGTAACCAAAACGGGCGTGGAGGTTAGAAGACCCCACAATCCACTCAACAGTCACCAAAGGTCGAGTTATACACTCGCGGTGCAACCAAAACGGGCGTGGAGGTCAAAGACCCCACGACCCACTCAACAGTTAGCCACTAAAGGTCAAGACCCCATGACCCACTCAACAGTTAGCCACCAAAGGTCAAGTTACACACTCGCGGTGCACCAAACAGTTAGCCACTAAAAGTTGAGTTATACACTAGCGGTACAACCACAACAGGCGTGGAGGTTAGAACAACCCATCACCCACTCAATAGTTAGCCTCCAAAGGTCAAGTACACTTGCAGTGTAACCAAGAAGGGCGTGGAGGTTACGAAGACCCTACAACCCCTAACAGTTAGCCACCGAAGGACGAGTTATACATTTGCAGTGTAACTAAAACGGGTGTGGAGATCAGAAAACCCCACAGCTAGCCACTAAAGGACGAGATATTCACTCATAGTGCAACCAAAACGAACGTGGAGGTTAGAAGACCTCACGACCCACTTAACAGTTAACTATCAAAGGTCGAATTACACTCACGGTGCACCCAACAATTAGCTACCAAAGGACGAGTTATACACTCGCGGTACAACCAAAACGGGTGTGGTGGTCAGAAGACCCCACAACCTACTCAACAGTTAGCCATAAAAGGTCGAGTTATACACACACGGTGCACCCAATAGTTAACCACTAAAGGATGAGTTATACACTCACGGTGCAACCAAAACAGGCGTGGAGGTCAGAAGACCCCATGACACACTTAACAGTTATCCACCAAAGGTTAAATTATACACTCGCGGTGCACCCAACAGTTAGCCACCAAATGCCAAGTTATACACTCACGGGGCACTTAACAGTTAGCCATCAAATGACAAGTTATACACTCGTGGTGCAACCAAAACGGGCGTGAAGATCAAAAGACCCCACGACCCACTCAATAGTTAGCTACCAAAAGTCAAGTTACGCACTCGCGGTGCACCCAATAGTTAGCCACTAAAGGCTGAGTTATACACTAGCGGTGCAACCAAAATAGGCATGGAGGTTAGAACACCCCATGACCCACTCAATAGTTAGCCTCTAAAGGTCAAGTTATACATTTGCAGTGCAACTAAGAAGGGCGTGGAGGTTGCGACGACCCTACAACTCCCAATAGTTAGCCACTGAACGACGAGTTATACATTCGCGGTGTAACTAAAACGGGCATAGAGATTAGAAAACCCCACAGCTAGCCAACGACTAGCCATCGTCATCCAGAATAGATAGCTGAGCAAGTAAAAAAGCCGGGATCGAGGACTGAGGCTAAAAACCATCTTAGGAAATACACAAAAATTAAGTACCCAAGGGGAAAAGAAAAAACTACATGGAGCAATAAAACAGAAAAATTGTTCAAAACCAACACAAAGATCAGATACAAAGATAAAACAGCCAACTCAAGGGCCAAGAAATTGTTTAGAGCTAACACAAAGATCAGATACAAAGATAAAAAGGCCAATTCAAGGGTCGAGAAATTATCCAGAGCCCAACATCTGTCCAAAGAATATTAAGGACTCAAAAGAGGGCAGTAATTACAAAATGCCCAAAATAGGGGCCCAACACTCTTCACAAACTAAGAAAAGTTCATTCTGGCGGTGGGGGATGTGGAAAGTCGTTAGGCATCATGTTGTTGCCTAAGGCGTCTACATACTGAAGTGCAGCAGCATCCAGTTCAAACTCTTTCCAATTTAAACTCCTCAAAACAGTTCAAGGATTGGCCAACAGATGTGCTTGCAGACTAGCCCTGTCTCAAATGGCCTTGGCAGCGGACAGTTGAGGGTGCAAATGAAAAATCTCATTGTTCATAGAAACCAGCTGGGACTCCAACCTTTCTCGCGCCTTTTATAACTCTTTCACTTGTTTAAACAGCTTGACCACATTCCCTAGCGTTTGATCTTGGCGTGTGTCTACTGCCTCAGCTCCTTTTTGTACTTCTCATATCTGGCCTGCGCCTAAGATAGGTCCACCTGCAGCTTTGCTATCCTCGTATCTTTCTGGTGGCGCTCTTTCCAAAATGCCTCATTTTTCTGAGTCAACTCCTTGGCCATGTTCTCACGTTTCTCTTCAGAGGAAGCAAGGCTGCAACTGCCTCTTGACGTTTTCGGTCAGCATCAGTTCGGGATCGATCTGAGGACTTCAATGCCCCCCTCAAGCGTAACATTTTTGTCCTGGTAATAGATTTCTCCATCTTCGCCATATGCAAGGAAAAACTATCACGGGCATGGGGAGTCTGGACACTAAGGAGCTAAGGGTGTAGGCCGCACAACTCCTCATGAAGAGAGTCGAGGTTTGCCTCTAGGGACTGAATATAGACATCCGACTGCTTTAGGCAGCATTGTAGATAGTTCCTCTCAACTTTAAGGCGGTCGTTCTCTTGCTTGGAAAAATAAGAGAACTTCCACCGCTCACAAACTTCCTTCTTCAAATGGGCCTTGTCATCCACTATCCAAGATGCCAAGGCATCCACATTCTATGAAAGCATAAAGGATTAACTAAATTTTGTACAAGCAAAAAATATAACAAGCACAAAGGGTAACATGCACCACACAAGGGAAAAAATATAAGGAAAAGAGCCTTACCGCAGACAACATTTTCCTTAGGCGCTTAGCCATCTCCACAACTAGCCCTGAAGGAGTCGAAGAGCAGCAAGGGCCAGTATCTTCCACCCAACTGGCATCCCCTAGTACATTAGCTTTAACCCATACTGGCCACCCCAGGCTCAGGTTCGGGGCCATGGTAGCCCCAAGCTCAGGCGTAGACACTCTCCCAGAGGGGCTACCATCATGTCGGGCGCTAACCTGCTCATCCATTGGCTTATCATGCTGGGCGCCGGCTCATCCACTCGTTACCTGCGTCTACCAAAATCTCGCTTTCGAGAGGGGTAGTGCCTCTATCTCCACCAAATGAATAAGGATTCAGTGAGGGAATTGACACCCTTTCTTGGTCCATAAGCGGGGTTTCACCGCTCGAAGTAGTTGTAGGAAGAGAAAGTGGGGAAGAGTCCTGTCCCCCATGATGGGTAGCGCCACTCCCTCTAGTTTCAATAGCAACATCGCTAGCAGTAGGGGCAAAAACATCAGGCACCCCTCCCCCGGACATGCCTAAGGCGAAAACGACATATATGTCACTCAAATCACTCTTGCCACTGGGCGTGGGAACAACATAAGGAGTGGCAAGAAATTCAAAAGAAGGGGTGCCCGTAAAGTCATCCCCCGAAGGTAGCCTAAAGTCATAAGCCATCGAAAGGTCTTTGATGGCCCGCTTCATCAAGGCGCTTAGGTCATCAAGACCTGGGCTCACAGGAGGAGAGGCCCTGATAGGGGAAGCAACAGACATGGCCTCTCCAAAAACAGTTGTATCCGCATCCACTCCATGCGCCACTTTCGCAACAGAGTCAGAAATGCCACTAGACTTCATGTCCTCACCACTGGGACGCTTCACTTTTGGTCCACTAGTTTGGGGGAACTCAATTTCGCCAGAGGTGGTACTACTTTGAGTTTGGCCCCCCTAACATGGGCATGACTGGGCACCACCCAAACCTATCTATACTGGCAGGTGAAAGGAGGTCCATCGTGGTCATGTTCCTTTGCCCATCCACGAACAAGGTTAATACGAGAGCGCTGACTATCAGTCAGCTCCAACAACAAGCTTTTATCATCGTGGACTCACTCCCAATTAGCTCTAACAGGGTGATCTTGTACATGTATTTCGTAGGTGGGAAATTCACAACTGCCACCAAAGATGAAGAAAAACTTACTAGTCTATTACTTGGTGTTGGAATAACGCCCTTCGAAGGTCACAAGACATTGCCTGCAAACACGAAAACTGTAAATGTTTCTTGGCAGAGATGCCACACTGTAAAAGGAAAGAAATTCCTTCGTCGATAAGTCCGGGTACTTCTCCCCGAGAGACTCCAACACTCGGTGGAAAACAATATAAGCGCACATCAGCAAACGCTACGCCTTACTAGGATGGGCAGGGGCAAGCTTCAAGAAGTGCAAAATGTCACACATTGGGTGAATGAAAGGAAGGCGTAACCCATCAGTTAGGGCACAAACCATCAAAGCCACATCTCCAGCATAGCCTTATCGACGCACCCCACTTCTGAAATGGTCATGTCCATCGATTCAGGGATACAGAAAGACTCCCTTAGATCAACGAGGTCCACCACGTTTATAACCGAATGCCATGAACATCTATCAAAATAAGTGGGGTTCCGAGCGAGGGAGGATTCACCCTTCGATTGGGGGGAAGCTTTCGCAGAACCATGGCTGGCAATTGCAAGAAAAATGAGTTCTTAAGGGTGACACGATAGAAAGAAAATACGAAGGAGCCAGGGAAGGGAAATATAAACAAGGAAGGAGAAGGAAATGCTAAAAAAGGAAGCATGGGATAAGTGAGCGGATCAGGGAGAATTAGGGCAAGTAATAATGAGGGTTCTTGCGAATCCGAAAGGTTGGCTGAGCTGATGGTTGCCATTTCTTTTGAAAACCATTTAATTAGTAGGAACAACGCTGATGTAAGCCACATCCTTTCAAAAAAGAAAGGGTATAGGCTTAAGCATACCAACTAGCATAGACCCCAACCAGATAAGGGAAAAGCATAGATGCATGCCCACGAATCATCGGGGTAGGCAAGGGGTATAAAGAATCTAAAAGTTTAATTTCCCATGTGCTAGCACGAAGACAATTAAGGGGGTAACTAGAGGGAATATTTGGATCCCCTGGATAACTAAGCCCACGACTAGGAAATTGGCCCAAGGCTCTAGTTTTGAATTGAGAGGCCATGAATGAAGAGCCCATAACCATGACCACATGGCAGATAACTCCCAAGAAATTGGGGAGCTAATCCACAATTGGATGCGATCATTCTAGGGTAGATAACTCATACAAAATAGGAGATATCCTCTCCGATTAATAAGGGATCATGAAGGATATGCACATGAGAATGATGATTAGAGTCAGTTGCCATCACACCACATCCATGTCCTTCTATAAATAACCTCGAGAGGTAACAAACACTTCACTTCATCTTTTCATGTACTTATTCTCATAATGTGTACGTTACTAACTTAAGCATTAATGGAGTCTCCGCAGGGCAACCAGTGTTGTCTCTTTATTTTCGTAAGTCATCTATATAATTGATGATATGAAACACATCCTTTACATAATACAGATATGATAATTTTCGCAAGATGTTAGCCGGATGAGTTTTTGCCAATATTCAGGATCAGTACCTTTTGTGAGATGGCGGTACGTACGGTGCAACTCATGATCATCCCATGCATGCATGCTCATTTTAGCTTAACAATATTGATATTTCGCTGTAAATTTACTTTAAAAAGAAACGCTGTGAATATCTTTGATGGAAAGGTATAAAACAAAGAGGAATATTGTTTGGAGTCAGATCGAGGAAGATCATATATATATCCATTAGTATTACTTAATTCAACCATCAGAATCTGATCAAGAGTTAGCCGGTTAATTCACTGCGCATTGCCGGATTATTAATTGCGATATAACTAAGCGAATTAATTAATTTGTGAAAAAGACTTTGATCAACATTTAATCAAGATGCGGTATATATGTGACAACATTTCACATAATTCCAGCTCAACAACACACGAGGACCTCAAGCCACCTCAGATGCAAGAAACTTCTAGCACTACCTCTCTGTGATTCTGTTAGAATAATTCCACTCTGTAAATTTCTGTTTTGTATTAAGGCATCTTTTGGTTACAGCATCATTGGACAGCTAGCTGCAAAGCACCAGAGCACTATCTGTTTGTTAGAATACCAGACTCGACTAAGACGTGCTCCCATCTATAAATAGAGCACTGTGTAAACAATTTCATTCAATGAGAAAAGAACTTATCAATTCATATATTGTAACATGGCATCAGAGCCATTCTAGACAAACGTCTACCATGGAGGGCAACACTCCTCCACCGAAAAATTCAGATCCAAACCCACCCTCGCCTTCCCTTCTTCCTCATCTTTCTCATCTTGTCTCTGTCAAACTCACCAATGAAAATTTTCTGCTATGGCGAACTCAGATGGTTCCCTATCTCAAAGGCCAACGACTGTTTCACTTCGTCGATGGGTCAAGTATTCCTCCCTCACAGTTTCTTCCCGACACCACCATTCTCAACCTAGAATACTTTAACTGGACCCAAACAGATCAACTCATCTTAAGTGCCATAATCTCCTCCCTCTCAGACAACCTTATCGCACAAGTTGTTGGTTATCCCACTGCCCAAGCCGTTTGGTCAGCTCTAGAAAAACTCTTTGCTTCTCAATCCCATGCTCGAGTCACCCAACTTCGTTATCAGCTTGCTTCCGTCTCAGAAGGTTCCACTTCCATCTCAGAATATTTTCGAAAAGTCAAGCATCTCTTTGACACTTTGAGCACAGCTGGCACTCCCCTCTCCTCTGCCGAATTTGTGTCTTATTTACTTGCAGGTCTCAATAGTGATTATGATGCCTTCGTTACCTCTGTTACCACTCGCGTCGAACCCCTTTCTCCTGAAGAACTATACAGCCTCTTACTCACCCATGAAAGCAGGTTATCTCATTCTAATCATCTCCCTACCCCAACAAACTTCTCAACTAATTTTACCTCTAGTTCTCCTTCACGTGGCCGCGGTTTCCATCGTGGTGTTTATCGTGGTGGCTATCGTGGTCGAGGTCGAGGTTGAACAAATTCCTTTTCCCCTCAGACTTCCTCACACAATCCCTCACCCCAATCTTCGTCTCTTCTCCACTCTAAACCCACCTGTCAACTCTGTGGAAAAATTGGCCATCTAGTCATAAGCTGCTATCACCGATTCGACCATGCTTATCAAAGAGATCCATTGAAAAATTTCACAGTTCATTACACGACCTCTGCTTCATCTCCTGACCAATCTTGGTACCCCGACACCGCTGCAACAAATCACCTCACATCTGACCTAGCCAACCTCAACATTCACTCCTCTTCTTATGGTGGTCATGAACAGATACGGGTTGGTGATGGCATTGCACTACCGATTTCCAATATTGGTGACTCTACCTTCTCTGCTTCTTCTCATTCCTTTCTTCTTAAAAATTTGTTGCATGTGCCTAATATCACAAAAAATTTAGTCTCGGTCAGACAGTTTTGCCATGATAATTCTGTGTTTTTTGAGTTTCACAGTTCTCATTTCACTGTGAAGGATTCAAAGACGGGGACCCTCCTCCTCCATGGTCCTACGCATGACGGTCTTTACACCTTTCCAGCTCAACTTTCCAATCCTCAAGCTCTTGTTGGCGAGCGCACTACCTCTTCTCAGTGGCACTCACGACTTGGGCATCCTTCTCTTCAGCTAGTCCACCGAATCATTTCTCACAACTCTCTTCCAGTCTCCACTCGTGACCCTCCATCACCATGCTCAGCTTGCTGTCAAGCCAAGAGTTCTCAACAGCCTTTCCGAGATTCTCATTAGCACTCTACAAAACCTTTGCAACTTATTTACACAGATGTATGGGGTCCTGCCCCGGTTCTTTCAAGAGATGGTTTTCGATATTATGTAGCCTTTTTAGATGACTTTACTCGTTACACTTGATGGTTTCCTTTAATACAAAAATCTGATGTTCTTCAAGTCTTTACTCATGTCCAAAATCATGTTGAGTTATTCTTTAATTCCAGAATTTTGTCATTACAAAGTGATTGGGGTGGTGAATATCGATCCCTTCACACCTTTCTTAAAACAAAAGGAATCTCACATCGATTATCATGTCCACACACTCACCAACAAAATGGTGCAGTGGAAAGGAAACACCGCCACATCGTTGAAACCGGACTTGCCCTCATGGCTCATGCATCTTTACCTCAACACTTCTGGGCTGATGCTTTTCACACTGCTATCCACCTAATAAATCGGCTTCCCACTCCAATTCTTCATCACCAATCACCCTTTCAAAAACTTTTTTCCAAACCACCAGATTACAAGCTCCTCAAGGTCTTCGGCAGTGCTTGTTGGCCTCATCTCAGACTATATAATCGCCACAAATTGGACCTTCGCTCCACACAGTGTTTATTCCTTGGATATAGTGACTCCCATAAAGGCTATCGCTGCCTTCATGTTTCTTCTGGAAGACTATATATTTCTAGAGATGTCATCTTTGATGAAAATCTCTTCCCCTTTTCGGATAAATACATCACTTCACAAAATAAATTCACACCAGACTCAACTCCACTTCCCTCTATTCTCGGCCCCCCCCATTCAAATTCGGATCACTCACATTCAAACCCCAGCCCCGTAACTTCATCCACAACACCAAATAGGCCCATTCCTGAAAGCCCATCCATACCCCACAACATAACCTCCACTTCAGCTCCTCTACTCCTTCGGCCCACTACCACATCAAATCCAGACTCCTCCTCATCCTCTCCAAACTCATCTCCTGCCTCGTCTTCTTCCTCGCAAACACTGCTCCCAGCTCAAGGTCAAAATCCAGCACCCATCATCACCAGATCACAGACAAATTCTCTTCGTCCTCGAAAATTCACCGACGGCACAGTGCTCTGGCCACCTCCTCGTAGCTATCTTACCATTACTGGCTCTATTCCCGAATCCCCCACTTCCTATACAGAGGCAACAAAACATCAACCATGGAGACAAGCCATGTCTAACGAATTTCAAGCTCTTTTACAGACCAACACCTGGTCTCTAGTTTCCTCATCTAGCATCACAAATCTAGTTGGCTGCAAGTGGGTCTTCCGCACCAAGAGACTCTCAGATGGATCTGTCGAGCGGTACAAGGCACAATTGGTAGCAAAAGGATTTCATCAACAGGCAGGTATTGACTTCTCTGAAACCTTTAGTCCAGTTGTTAAACCCACTACCATCCGAACCATTCTCTCCATTGCAGTGTCTGAAAACTGGTCCCTCAGGCAATTAGACATTAATAATGCCTTCCTCCATGGGGATCTTCAAGAACAAGTTTATATGTGTCAGCCAATTGGTTTCATCAACCCAGATTATCCCAATCATGTGTGTCGCTTGAACAAGGCAATCTATGGCCTCAAACAAGCACCAAGAGCCTGGTTCTCAAAACTGAGCACCCGACTCCTTGAACTTGGCTTTACACCTTCTCTTGCCGATCCCTCTTTGTTCATCTACAATCACAACTCAGTCACAATTTTTCTTCCCGTCTACGTAGACGACATCATCCTCAAGGGCTCAAGCTCAGATGCTATATCTTCTATTCTCACATCTCTAAATACATCATTCCCAGTCAAAGACTTGGGTCCCCTGAGATTCTTTCTTGGTCTCGAGATAAATCCATTGCCCACTGGCTTACATTTATCTCAGACAAAATACATATGTGATCTTCTCAAGAGAACAAACATGGACTTGGCTAAACCCGTAAAGTCCCCAATGGCAGCCTCTACACATCTTTCACTCACTGATAGCCCAACTTTTTCCATCCCACTCTCTATAGAAGCATAGTTGGTAGTCTCCAATATCTGTCTCTTACACGACCTGATGTTGCCTTTGCTGTAAGCAAAGTTTGTCAGTTCATGCATGACCCAAAACTCCCTCATTGGCAAGCTGTGAAGAGAATACTCAGGTATCTCAAACACGCATCCCACTATGGCTTGCACATTCAGCCATCTTCTTCTTATCATCTCCATGCATTTTCTGATGTGGATTGGGCAGGCTGCCCAGATGACTGACGTTCCACTGAGGGTTATTGTGTTCTTTTTGGATCAAACCTCATATCTTGGGGATCCAAGAAGCAACAAACAGTAGCTAGATCAAGCACTGAATCAAAATATAAGGCTCTTGCAAATACAACTACTGAATTACTTTGGTTATAGTCACTGCTAAAAGAACTTGGGCTGTTTCTCTCAAACCCCCCCACTCTATGGTGTGACAACTTAGGGGCTATATATCTCTCCGCCAATCCGGTTCTCCACTCAAGAACAAAGCACATGGAAATTGACTTCCATTTTGTACGTGATCAAGTTGCATCCAAGACATTACATGTTGCTTTCATTTCTTCCTATGATTAAATTGCCGATGTGTTCACAAAGGCCCTGCCCTCATCTCGGTTTCTCACACTCAGATCGAGTCTTCCCCTGATGGACTCACGGGAGGGTGACAACATTTCACATAATTCCAGCTCAACAACACACAAGGACCTCAAGCCACCTCAGCTGCAAGAAACTTCTAGCACTACCTCTCTGTGATTCTGTTAGAATAATTCCACTTTGTAAATTTCTGTTTTGTATTAAGGCATCTTTCGGTTACAGCATCATTGGACAGCTAGCTGCAAAGCACCAGAGCACTATCTGTTTGTTAGAATACCAGACTTGACTAAGACGTGCTCCCATCTATAAATAGAGCACTGTGTAAACAATTTCATTCAATGAGAAAAGAACTTATCAATTCATATATTGTAACAATATGTAATATTATATTTAAAAATTAAAAATATAATAAAATTTGAAAAACAAAAGCTTCCCACCATCCAATGCCGGGGATTTTAGTCAGCCGTAAGTACTTGATCGTGTGGCCGGGGTTGGCTGCAAGAAGCCAAGAACCACCCCTTGTGGGTAGTCACCACATGCACAACTACCATCGAATTGCTCTTCGCGCGTATTATATTAATAAAGTCATCAGTTCTTTTAGCCTCATGACCAGTTGGCAAAACACGATCCTAGCTAGCTGTTCATCATTTTGCTTGGAGGAAGAAGATAATATATACCATGAAAGCGGCTCCATGGAGGAGGAATATCGATTCCACTCTAAGTACTACAATTACTACCATGAGTTTTTTTTTTTTTTTTTTCTAGTTTTTGTTAAAAGGTATATATATGTAAAAGTAAGTTCGAACAATTTTTTTTCTTAGAAAACCACTAAATTTTTAACAAAAAGAAAATCCCGAACTATGCACATGAGGTGCTAGTGTGTGTGACATGCCAAATCATCATGTGTACATAAGCTGAAGCAAATAAGTACAAAATTGATCAAGAACAAAATTAAAAATTAAAAAAAAAGAAAGAAAAGAAAAAATCTAAGGAAACTATAGGTGTGCATAAGTTGCAATTAAGCATGATCTCGACCTGTTCATTGTATATATAGTTATATCTCCTTCACATCAAACTTTATGTTTATTAATTACAAGGTATATATATATATTTCTGATCTTCCACAACACATGACAAGTACATGATCATATTGTCACTACAAGAAAACGAGCATTTGTAACAGATTATTTGTAATAAAATGACTATTTACAATAAAAATAAACTCATAATTTTAATAAAAAATAACTGGACACAAATAAATAATTTTCTTATAGTGTGTTCAGTACTACAGCCAGATAATAGTAATTAAATCTAAACACATTAAGTAATTAAAAAGAAGACAGATAATAGTATTAATTATCTATATTCACCTGCATTGACATCACATGTACTATATTAGTCTATATATTACAAATGGTGTAGTGTTACTTGACTCTGATCAGATCACGTGAATCTCTGATCAATGCCTTCAACCCAGCTTGAAGTTGATATATATGGATTTCATTCCATTTCTCATGATCGATGGCTTAGCTAGCTAGATATGTAAATTTATCTCAAGTACTGCGTACGTAGTAGATCGATCTAAATTAATCAGATCGATCATGTGAATCCGTGAGATCAACGCCAGAACCCTAAAAGCTGGAACGAAATCGAAACAGCACGTCCAAGCTAGCTAGCTTGCCTTATGGTAACGACGAAATGATCATCTCATCTTTAGTTTCCTGTACAATATTAGCTAGAATATTACTAGTGTAACGTACTCCTATAAACATGGGATCCTTCCTTCTCTCTCAAATCAAGAAAGGTTGATTAGTTGGTGGAAAACGTGGTGCAGGATCGAGGAAGCTGTGGAGATCCAGGCAATCCGGGTACTCCTCCATTGCTGGGCATTGTACTTCCAGTACCGTTGTTTCCATCATTAGTACTCCGCGGTGCTCCTATGATTGTTGAAATGGCCGCGGCTAGGGCTGCTGTGAAATTTGGGTCTGAAGCAATGGCTGCGCTAACCGTCTCAACCATGGAAGTGTGGCGTTGGCCAATCTGCAGTGCTGCCGTTCCAGGTAGCTTGGGAGGTAAGTACATTGGGTGACCTAGGAGCTGTGGACAACCATGCAAAGGCAGAGGGAATATTGTCCCCGATGGAGCTGGTGGGATTATGCGATGGTATTGCATGGGGTTGGGGCCCTGTGTCAAGTCGAGGGTGATGGTGGGAAATGGTGCAGAGGCAGATAATGTCGCCATTGTCGATGCATAAGGCATAGACGGGAAGAAGCCAGAATTTGCTAGGGTCTCTTTGCTAGTAGTCGAACCTGAGAGGAGCATGGCTGCTGCTGCTGATGTGGTATTAGCCATTGATATGGCCGCTGGAGGGAGAGGATGGTTGTGATTACCTTCATAAGTTGTTATGAGAATGGTCTTGTCTTCAGCACTTCTTTGCACCTGTTGATCATGATCAAGCCCAAAATCCAAATTAAGGGTCAAGAAACACCAAATTTACAGGATTTATCCTTCTTTGTCAATCAGAAGGAGCTAGCAGAAATTAATGAGTAGAAACTCGCGTCTTTGACTCGAGATTTAGATTCTATATTATTGGTGGTTTATATATCTTGTTAATAATTGCGACAACGACAGATGAATCCACCTGAAGAATTCGAAAAACATTGAAGCAAGCGTGCAGGGAAAAAGGACAAAAGGATTGAAGCAAACATCATCGTCATATATATTATAGTACCTGTTTACGAACTGGGCATCCAACACCCATAGTGCAGCGATAGTAGGCACGTGGACAAGGGTTACCCTTGGCCATCTTTTGACCATATTTCCTCCATTGGCATCCATCACTGATCTGAATCACACCACACATAACCCGTTACTCCACACACACACACACATACATATATATGTGTATGTATATACTTTTTTAACAGTTATTGAGCAATTAATTAAATATCATCATGGTTAGCTGAAACGTTCGAGTTAAAATATCTTACCATAGGAGCTTCTGATCTTGCTCGTACGGACACCCTGGCCTTCCTGAGCGGGACCTGATCAGGAGCCTGTTCTTCGCCTTTAGCTTTATCTAACTTGGGACTTTTAGGAGACCCCCAACTCTGTGAGGACTGATCAAAACCATCTTTTTCAATGCCTGTCTGCTTCCCAGTTGAGCGGTCACCTTCCTTGGACATCACCTCTATAGTATTTGACCCAGACAACTCTAGTGTCTTATCATCAGAATTGGAAGGATCAATATTGGCATCTAGTGCAGCTGATGGTCGCGTGTCCATAAACCGTTGGGCCGACATTATGTGACTTGACATTCCGTTGGGCTCAACCTTCTGTTCAAATGCCACTTTCAATAACATGATTCCATAATTCAAACTATTAATAGCACTATACAAATTATCGTTAATTATATATAAATCATCATAGCTGTATATGTAATTGAAAATAATTAGTAGTTTCCTCTACTGATAATTAACGTTCGATGCACAAAATTATGAAACTTGTTAATAACTTGTTTGAGATACAAAATGTCAACAATCGTTAATTTCCCGTAGCCAAGAAGTAGATCTGCATCATGTCGACATTTATAGACATCTTGTTCTCTAGAGATCATTAATGATGGGGGCATTTTTTTATTTTTTTTTTAATATATATTATCTGTGCATTGGCCGTCGGTTGCGCAGAGTTCAACGTAAATTAAGCAACAGAGAAGCACGAAAAGTAAAACTTCAATCGATTGAAACTGGAACCGGTGTCGTGAGTTAATAGATAAATATTGTAATAACTAGGTAGCTGATATCTTTGACATACAATAATAAAAAAATTAAGATGGCAACCTCAGTAGTTAAACTTAGTAAACACGTTGAAAAGGTAACAGCAGATTAAGGTCGACGCACGCTTTCCAATTTAAGGGAGGCACGTCACCCATTTCTTTAAGTTTTAACTACGGTTTTTCTTTTAAAAAAATAAAATAGAAAGAAGAAAAGAGAAACCAAAAAATCTACCTAACCGATAATCCCAAAGTTCAAGAAAGTAAAAGTGTATAGGGTTAATTAATATATAGAGGTCTCCCGGCCCAATACTACTCCAGCAAAAATCATGAAGCTCTGATTTATATGATCAAAGAGTGATGAGAACCATATATATACACGATATTCACCTGTTCTTCACGATTCTGTTGGGCCTGGTTTTGCATTGTCAGGAGCAGCTGACCTTGCATTTCGCTGTAACTTTTTGTGATCTGATCCAACATGCTTCTCAGTTTCCGATTCTCTTCGTGTAGTCTGCCCAACTCCCCTTTAAGTGTAATCAGCTGTGAAATCATGCATGTTCCCATCAATTTTAATCATTTTCCAAAACCAAACCAGAGGAAAAAAGAAGGAAAAAGAAATACGATCAAATATATTCTTACCTCAGTATTGGGTCTTTCTTCATGATTTGATGATGATCTTACCATCCGAGAGTTTACAGTACTGAGCAGATTTAATCCGGTCTGCAAAACACATAGAAGTCAATTTCCAGACAAAACTATATCTATATATGGATATAAGTCCCTTTTACACCATATTATATGAATCTTACAGCTTAAGATCGATGGATGACTTGATGTTTTACACACTCATAAAAAAAAAAAAAAAGGATGAACAGACGAACCGCAGCTTTGAGATGATAGCAACATATATATTGAAAAACTTACGTTGACACTCGGATCGGGAACTTTTGTTGGAGATGCTTCGTTCTTCCTCTCGAGGTACTGATGACCATCATCATGTGGCAGGTGATGCTTATTGTGTAGAGTGGCAGAAAGGGAAAAGAAGTCCATTTCTTTGATCATCGGATTGCGATGCTCGAAGGAATTCTCAACCATGGGATCGGTGCCCTCGCGATTGTTATGGCGGAGGAAGTCTCGGGAGCGTAAGAACGTGAACTCTCGGCGGTGTTGATTTTCCATGACCAAAGGTAGACAAAGTAGAAGTTGTGTAGCCCTTTCAACGATAAGTATATATCATATAAATATAATGGTAATTAGCTTGGAAAGACTATTTATATGGTTAATTTACTTAATTGGGTTTCCTAAAATGATAAAAAAAAAATAATAATAATTAAAAATATGAGGGGTACTTAATAGTTAAGGCTTTAGAAATTAGACCCAGCCGTTATTTTCGCGGGAAGATAAACGACGTCATAGTTGAGGTAATGTACGCGTGGGTAGGAGGTGTAGGGGGGAAGACAGAGAGAGCGTGCGTTTAGCAGTGGAGTTAAGGTTGTTTCACCTTCTGACTGTCTCTGCCGTTTCCCTAAGAGATAACGGGGTCTGTGATGGTAAGTACTCCACGTGGGGGGTAGGGTGGGAGGGCGTACGTCGTCGTCTCAGGTCAACGAAGTTGACGGCCCTGCCCATATCCGACGGTGAGGATTGGGGGAAGGCGAAGGGTGTGGGTCCCACCGGAGAAGAATACCTAATCCATCTGACTTCTTATTCAGCGAACGGCGTATTTTTTGGGTTTTGCCCGTTTCAGAATTAACTAATAACATTACCCACTAATTAACTACGTATGTTGATATATGATAATGAAATATTTTCATTTCACAAATAATTAACATGATTATATAATACTAATTTATTTTAATTAAGATTAAAATTTATTATTTTATTATTATATAAGCGATCGAGTTATATATATGAGTTATATGTTTCTATCATTCTTCTTTTGTCATGATTAACTTTATACATAATTAGCCATGGTACACTTCAAGGTTTTCCTTTTCATTTTCTCAATGTTTCCTCTTTTTCTAAAAAAAAGAAAAAAAGAAAAAAAACAGAAAAGAAAATTGTGTTTTCTTTTTGGGGTGTCAGAGTACGGTAGTCTTGGTTTTCAAGAAATAAGCCTAAATGCCAAATTTTCTCCGGTAAAAAGATTGAGAATTGACCTATTAATTACCGAGGTGATTGGGTGTATATATTAAATTAAAAATACGAGATATTTTTTTTTTATAATTATTTAATTAAACTAGGACATATGCCCAGCTTAATATAATATAGTTAGATGTGGGATTGAGTTAAAACTAGCTTTGGGATGGCCATCAAGTACCGCGTACTCCATGATGCAAAAGCATGAGCGAGCTATTATATATATATATATATACACACACACGTATACACACATACACGTACATATATATACGTACTCGCCGCCTTACATGCTATTATAGATGATTTTGCCTAATTTGCAGGGCGATCGAGATCAGGGTCAGTACCACTACTAGGCTGGTTCTTGATCTAGCTCGAGCTCGTTGGACGGTGTTTAATGTATAA
The DNA here is from genome assembly GCA_003123785.1 of Pterocarya stenoptera. Lineage (NCBI taxonomy): Eukaryota > Viridiplantae > Streptophyta > Magnoliopsida > Fagales > Juglandaceae > Pterocarya > Pterocarya stenoptera. Next base: position 135,174 of record QEOT01006405.1, on the reverse strand, counting down.
GGTTCTAGATTTTTGCCTAAAGTACGTAGCTTAGGGTTGCAATTTTTCGATGGATCTTAGAAGAAAGTACTATATATACATGTAATCATAATTGAGCACACAATTTTGACCTTTTTTTTAATGAATATTTATGTGATCGAACACATGATTTATGAATGGGAACAATATTGAGACGCATACATATTGCAGAATGGTCCATGCATGCAGCTTGCGTGGTGGCCGCATATCTTTTTCGTATTCGAGCTGCTGGCCGGCTGCCGGCTATATAATGTGGCTTTGCGAAGCTGGAAACTCATTGATTACAGGCCCATTTATGTATAAATATATATATATATATAAGCGTTCTAATTATCAGCTTTTTTGTTGGTTTTTAATTAATTAATCTTAGCCGGCAGAGCTTCTAGATAGAAATATCTCTCCAATATTTAGCCGAGGGCCGGACTAATATTTCTCTTTCTATATAAATATATATATATATATTGATTTGAACAAGAGTATGTGCATGTTACGTAAGAATCGATCAAGCTGCAGCGAGAGTAGTACTACTCATGTTGGATCGTCGATCGTGATATGCCAACACATGATCCGTACGTACATGCATATACTATAAACAATTGACAGCTTAAAGCTCAACTCGATCCCCCTAGATCTGATATCAAATATTTATTATTAACAGCTAAAGGAAATTGATCAAGTACTTTTCCAGCTTCCGCGATCTTCATCGTCATGTAGTACTACTGTCCCGCGCGCGCTCGTATATAATACAATTGGTTAAGTATTTTTTACATGAATATTGGCCATCATCGATCATAAATATTATATATATATATATATGTATATTTACATGATCGATCTGCGTCATGAGATGATTACAATATAATGATCATGAATATTAAGTAATTTCTTACATTCTAAAATTGCAATGGATTTTTCTATCTCTCTCTCCTAAACACTTTTCTCTCCGCACACATGTGAAAAAATACGTAGTTTTTCGTTGCTTGGGTGGTTGGTGAAGGAGGGAGGCTGGGTTTCTACAAGGATATTGTAATTGAATCTAAGCTTTTCTCACTTGCTAAGGATGAGGGCTAGTTAGACATCACTGAGGAAAGCTGGAGGGTGAAGTCAAGCTAGGTTATCTTTGGGTCCTTCAACAGTGCACTGGTTGGCCAAGGCATTGCCAGATTGTTCAAAGGAAGAGAAACGTGGTTTTTTCACCACCGTAAGGGAGGGTAGTCGAAGTTTCTTGGCGCAACGGTGTTTGAATGGTCGGGGAAGATATATTGCCGTGGTGGAATATGGGGGTGGTGGTAGAAGAAATTTTGTCTTTGTGCTTGAAGAGAAGGACTGCAGTAGGTGGAGAAAGATGGGGGAGGCGTTGTGGGAGTTTCTCCAGGAAAGGAAGTACACCGCTAGTAAGGGTGTATTACAACCATCGATTCGAAAGGAGCCACCTTTCTCCTACAAGGAGGCACTGTTGGTGGAGCCTCATCACTAGCCCCTTGCAAAGTAGTCAAGGAAGATAAGTGGCGCGCGCGGCAATATACAGTAGAGAGGAGGCTACAGCTATGATACTGACATCTTACGGCGTGGTGGGAGCAGACCTGCAGGTGGTGTGGCAGAGGGGGAAGTGCTATGTGCTCTGCGGGACATGAAGGTGCAACTGGGTATGCTGCAGAACCAATTTGACAGCCTGATTACTATTGTAAAACTTAAAAAGGAAAGGGTGTGGAGGAAAGGGCTAGGCCTTGACTGAGAAAGGAGGTTCGAGCTAGGTAGCAATCAAAGGGGGGCTTAGGCCCATCGAAGGAAGGCTTAAGCCTATCAAAGGCTGGCCAATCAAAGGCCTTGAATTAGACCAGGCCAGCTAATGGGCCTTTTGCAACTGGCCTCAAGCCGGCTGGGAAGAAGGGCCCTAGGGGAAGCCTAAGGAAACTTTGGCCTTCTCCTATGTGAAGGATCTACCAAGAAGTTTCTAGACAGGCCTCAGCTAATGGCGGCCTTGCTACCATGCTGGAGTCCTCATCGGTGGCACCGCGACCTATCGTGGGTCCTCCGACAACCCAGATGGTGCCAGTGATGGAGGCAGAAGGTGCATCAGGGTCACGATCTAGGCCTTTCGAAGAGATCTCGCCGCCGTGTGTTGTCACCTATTCTTTATGTGGACAAAAACTGTTGATGACCACCATAGAGGCGTCATCACCTCAGATGGAGGCCACTGTGCACTTCTTGGACCACTTGGAGTCTATGTCGATAAGAAGGGCCCTCTCAAAAACTTGCAAAGGGTTGGAAGGTGAGGTGGAGAACAATGATGGGCTACCTCAGAACTTGGTCAATGAGGATTTGAGGGTCCCTGAAACTCAGTTTTCCACTAGTAATGTCTTGGTTGAAAGGGAGGATAGGAATATTTTCGAGGAGGAGGAGAGGAGGCCAATTTCTAACCTATAGTGGATTCCCAGTGAATGGGAGCCTATCCTGTTGAATCGTATGTTACCCAATGAATCAATTGTGTCGGATTGGGTGCTCCGAAAGGTGAAGGAGATCCAATACTGTATTGGAATGGAGTGTGTAGGTTATGAAGAACAGTTCATGGCCCTATTTATTGCCATTGAGACAGGCCATTCGTAGTCTAAGAAGTTAGGGTCTAAAAAACAGCGGAAGCTCAAGTGCCTTACTTGGTCAATGAATGACGAGGGAAGCTCAAGTCGTGACAAAGACAAGGGGGAAGGGGCTTGCAATTCCTATATGAAGCCGAAAATTGTATCTTGGGATTTCTACTGGTTGAATGAAGCAAATAAATGACTTCGTATGAAAAATTTATTTTGGGAGTGGAGGGCAGACATAATATGTTTACAAGAAACTAAGCTAAAATTTGTTTCAGGAGGATTGTGCGAAGTGTCTGGAGTTGTACTTATATGGATTGGGCTTATCTTGCTTCTAAGGGGGCTTCGGGTGGAATCTTATTGATGTGGGATAAAAGAGTTGTGGAGAAAATGAAGGGGTTCATGGGGGAGTATGATGTGGTCTACTCTTTCAAGAGTATGGTAGATAATCTTTTGTGGGCTTTTGCAGGTTTATATGGACCAAACGTAGACAATGATCAAAAACTTTTATAGGAGGAACTTGCGGGGTTACAGAGCTGGTGGAAGCTTTCTTAGTGCATAGGAGGGGATTTCAATGTCATCATATTCCCTAGTGAACGATCTAGAGACAATAGGATGCGCCTATCAATGTTAGACTTTTCAGAGTATATATTCGACTTAAACTTGTTGGATAGTCCTCTCATAGGAGGCTCTTTTACTTGGTCGAATAATCAGAGATGGTCCCAGCTGGACATATTTCTAATCTCACAAGAGTGGGAAGTGCATTCTAAGGAGGTGTGCCAAAAGAGATTGCCACGCCTTTACTCGGACCATTTTTCCATCTTATTGGATTGTGGTGGCATACAAGGCGGGTGCCGATCCTTCTAGTTTGAAAATATGTAGTTGAAAAGTGAAAAGCGTTGTTATAATGCCCGTCTTTGGGACGGACCTTTTTGTAAAATATTTTAGAAAATGAAGACGGGAATTACTGTCCGATTTAAAACATTTTTTCAGTCCTTTCCAAGGTGCAAGACTCTACGTTATAAAATAAAAAGTGATTTTATAATAAAAGAGGTCTAGAATGAAAAATATAAATCTTTAAAATAAAAAGGCCTTTTCGTACATTTAAAACCTTCATGCCTAGACCTCCGTGCTATTTTCCTTTGATTGTTTCCCTCCTAAACGTACTGCCCATTTAGCTTCATATGGAGGGAGGGACACACATAAAAACTAAAATGAGTCGAATACTTAATAAGCGTTACTTCATACCATTAAAATATAGCAACATAGGTTTTCAGTCATGCATTCATCATTTTATACATGCTATACGTACATGCATACATACTTTCATTAAAAGCATCAATGGACGGGGGTTTTCTTCTTTAAACATGCTTTTCTTTTATTTGAAACGTTTCCCCCGTCACTGCCTACATTTCTTGAAGAATGTAATGTATTCATACATACAATTACTTTTCTTCCACTTTCATAGGCCGGTGCACGTTGTTACGCCCCGTGTGCTGGGGTTAGCAGCCTTTTGGGCCGATGGATTCGCCCGTGGCCACGGGTTGGAATCCCTTTCCATTAGGGTGCAGCATTGGGTGCACTACCAGATACTACTGCCCGGCATTGCAATCTTCCCATTCATTCATATGGGTATCCCTTTCTATTCATTCATGTGGCCGTTACGTATTTTCATACATTCATGTTTTCATTCATTCATTTCCTGTCAGCTCTAAAGAGCTGAGGTTTTTATTTCATTTCATTTTATTTCTGCTCTTTCTTTGAGCAAAAATGTGATCATCATCTTTTCATTTCATATAACAGTCCTTTCATGGAAAAACATCGTTTAAACATCATCTTTCATGACATCATTTAAAGCATAAGTTAGTAGGGGCATTTAAAACATCAGTTCTCAGGAACATTTTAAAACACTTTCTTCGCATCGTTTAAAGCATCGGTTTGAAGCTCGGAGCACGAGCCTCGAAGCTTCCTTTCTTTTCTTTAGAAAATATGTACAATAGGTACAACGTATAGTCATCCATTCACATGCGTACAATTAATACTTTTGGGTGCGTAAAAAGGGGCTACCGAAAAAGGGCATACATACGTATACCTTTCAATACTTAGCATGCTTTCTTTAAAAACATCTTTCGTGTCCTTTCGTAAAGCATTTTTCATGGGAAAAACATTTCTTTTTCTTATTCTTACATACTTTAGAAAACTCTAGAAGAGCATAAACGTAACACTTACCTGGACTCCATGCTACTTTCATACCGTGCAATCCATTCATACGCGTGTCAGATAGCAACCTACATGTATACAAAACTTTAACGTTATTCTCTATCTAGTGCATAAGCAACTAAACTAGAAATAGAGCTACGCTTCATTTAGAACACTCTCCTTCTATCCCATGCTATTTCACGTCCCTTATTATGATAAAACTCTTAGAGACCCATTACGGTCTCTACTTCCTTAAACCTTGACGTTCTACTCCGAGTACTTACTCGCTAGGGTGAACTCATGATTCACCTTAAGATTAAGACACTAAAACCTCTCTCTCGTTCTTCTCATTAACCACATTCTGACGCATGACTTAGACTGACTAAGTCACGCATCTCATTCTTAGACAGTACCTTCATCATTATCCTCATGTATCTTAGCTCACTCTACTTCTCATGATCATCTATACACATCATACGGCTCCAAGCCACTCTGAGGCTTAAGCACCGTGTAACCATACTTACAACAGATTACCCATTACATATGGTGATATCCAGCACGTGTGTCTAGCCAAAACACACACGTACCTTACCCCTTTATCCCTTAAGACCATCATTTAATATATTGGTCATAGGCTCGTATGGTGAACACCATACTCCGTTACTAACCTTCTCATAACCCGGCTAGAATGACCCTTTGTGCTAGCCGTACCTCTTGACAGTTCATCACATCACTTGACACGATGTGACTCTGTTCGTAACTACACCTTACGTCACACCATATAGCTCAAGACTAAATCCTAAGCTATACCGTGACCCTGTCACGTCACCTCACATACATCCTAACCCATCACAATATAGTTTCATGATTGACCACGTCACTTCATGACTTTGCCCAATCATGCTTCCGCTGTACTACTCTGATACTTCTTGGCCACTTAGCACATATTCCTGGCCATAAGTCGACTACACGACAACGCTCATCGCCGTAGACTACAGCCATATCACTACTACAGCAAATACCACGACACCTTACGTCACGCCATATAACTCAAGACCATTCTCAAGCTACACCGTGACATTGTCACTTTCTCTGACATTCCGCTACGTCACCTGTACATCAACTTCCCACTCATCACAAGTAGGGTTCCTCACGTACTCCATCGCATCATGACATCTCGTCATATTCCCGCTACATCACCCTTACGCTAACTCTGTACCCATCGCAAGCATGAACTCTTAATCGACCACGTCAATTAGTGACGTTGCCTAGTCATACTTTCGCTGCGCTACTCTAATACTCTTCTAGCCACTTTGCACATATTTCCGGCCATAAGCCAATCATAAGGCGACACCCATCGCTTTGGACTACAAGCCATACTTCATAGCACACTTCGAGACACTATGCCATAGTTCCTAACACCATACATCAAGCCTTTCGCCCATCAATTGCGCAATTACCCTTATCTTCGCGACACACCATACAGTATATCACTGCACCTCTTGGAGTACATTCTTCATATACTCCCTTCACAGGACTACGCCACATCACCACTATGCCACTCACGCCACATGGTGCGTCGCTTTACCACAGAGTACACTCCACGTGTACTCCCTTCACAAGATTATGCCATATCACCATTATGGCATACACACCATACGGTGCGTCGTTCCACCATATGGAGTACATTCCACGTGTACTCCTTTCACAACACTACTCTACGTCACCGCTATGGCATACACACCATACGGTGCATCGTTTCTGAAGTACACTCCTTGCGTACTCCATATACGGCACTACGCCACGTCACCGCTATGGCACACACGCCATACGGTACATCGTCTCACCACATGGAATACACTCCTCGCGTACTCCATTCACAACACTTCGCCACATCACCAATACGGCACACATGCAGTATGGTGCATCGTTTCCTAACATAGAATACACTCCACGTGTACTCCATTTACGATACTACACCACGTCACCACTATGGCATACACGCCATATGGTGCATCGTCTTACCACATGGAGCATACTCCGTGTATACCCCATTCATGGCACTACGCCACGTCACCGATATGGCATACACGCCATACGGTGCATCGTCTCTCCACATGGAGTACACTCCTCGTGTATTCCATACATGGCACTACGCCACGTCACCGCTATGACACACACGCCATATGGTGCCTCGTCTCACTACATGGAGTACACTCCACGTGTACTTCATTCATGACACTAGACTACACCATTACAATTGCACATACACTACCACCACACTTCACAGCACAGTCCATAACACTACACAGCACACTTTTTTTTGATGCTCCGACTCCCACATATAAAAAGACTCAGGAATCGTGACGTCAAGATGATGACACACGGTCACACATCCCAACGACAAGTGCTAAGTGTGTGCAACAAATAAACAGTGCACAATAAAATATGTAGCAGATAATAATAATTAGGTCACTAGTATCAGAATTTTAGTTTAATACAAATCTCTAAATACATAGTGTTTAAAACATAAACCAAATGTCCCATAAAAATACAAGAGCTAAAAATAGAAATATAACTCGAGTGATCCCTGATCACTCCTCCGGCGGAGGCAAATCCTCAGGCTCGACACCTTCATCATTAAAATAAAAATCTGCAATACCATTAAATGGTATCACAAGTAAGTTATAACCTAACCAATTCTGAAATAAAAACACATTTAAGCATCTAATCATGCATGCCCATGATGTAGTATGCAATAAATGTAACACACACCAAAAATCACGTTTTGACCTAAAAATATTAATTAGTCATTTTTTCAGAAAATGACACACAAAATCAACTCACGCTATTTTTCTAGAAAACAACCATTTTTTCATTTATCCATTAATTCATATGCACTATGGTCTCCCCTATGGACCATCCGCATGTTTTGGCTAATTTACGAGTGATGCCCAGTTCCGCACCTGGTGCATTCGTGGCCAGGTCATCCTCTAGCCCCTGCCAGCAGAAGGGCCACGAAGTTGGCACGTAACTTGTCCGATCCCGTTGTTGCCCGGCGACAACCCAGGGGACGTCACTCAGTATATTCCGCTCCCGAGTGACCAGAGGAGTTCCATCGAAATAATATCTTATCTCGGCTTGGGGTCGTGATACACACGTACCCACAAATTTATTTTCACATGAAAATCCACTTTTCAAAATAACCACATGATCATGAATGCAATTACACGAAAACTCAGTTTTCTTTTTACAAACATGAACATGAGTGCAATATGCAATGTACCAAATCACAATAACCACAACCAACAACCAATCAAAACCCAACATAACCAATACACAATTTCTCCGTCCTCAAACCATCCATCCCCGAATTCTCTTCGGACTCAGTCCGGAACCAACCAGCACACAGTATAAACAATTAGTGCAAAAATATATTTAAATTTCAAAATATTGTTTAGGAAATACTTACAGCGCTATAAAAATATTTTCGAAGGATCATGGAGGAGTGGAAAGCACCAAAACAGTAACTTCACAGTGTAAAAACACTGTAGCCGAAAACACAGTGAACCCAAAAATTACACGGGTCAAACGAAGACTTGGGAACGATAGGATAGGGCCTATGGGAGGTGGTGAACCTAATGGTGGTGGCCTTTAGCTGTGGGTGGCGGTCGAAATGGCGGTAGAAGGTCGGAAATGCAAAATCGGTTGTGAGCTCGGCTGAGCTTCACCAGTGACGGATCAAAACTGGGGTTGGGTCCAAAAGGTTGCTACAGGGCCGGTGATGATGTGCTGAAGAAATGGTGGCCAATGGTGGCCGAACGGCAGCGGAATGGGTGAAGGAGTGCAGCGGCTTCGCATGGCTCTCGGAAGCAAACAGCGCTCAAGGGGTGGCCTAAAATTGAAGGGGGTTGGTCGCCGGCAGCTGGGGAGTCGAATGGCACCGGCGGTGAGGGCCATGGACAGCCGATGGCGGCACTGGGTGGAGAAGAACCGAGAGCACGGGGGGAAAGGAGAGAGAGAGGGTCAGGCTGGGAGAGAGAGGGTATACGTGGGAGAGGAGGGAAAAGAGAAAGAAAAATGAAAGAAAGAATGAAAGAGGAGGGAAAAAAAAGAGAGATCCAGGCTTCATCTTGGATTTCAAAGTGATCCAACGAAGAAGATTTTAAAACTATTAGTTAAATAAAATAATTCAAACGCAGTGAAATGTTCAATTAAAATAATAATAATTTTAAAACCAAAAAATAATCCAATTTAATTTAAAGATCACTTTAAATTCAAAACAATAAATAACACTGAGAAAACACATAAGAATTAATTTTCACAACTTAAAATATTATAAAATAATATTTCAAAACTCTCTTAATTTTAAAATAAGAGAATAAATTCTTAAATTAATTAAAATAATCATTCGTTAAAAATACACTAAAATACAGGGTGTTACACTTTCCAACCACGCCCAACACTTCACCACAGCACGTCACATCACCACTACATAGTGAAACCTATAATTCTAGCAGCACAGTCCACAACCTAGTCAACTAGCTAGCATCTAACATCTAATATAAATAGTGAGGGATAGAGAGTTATACTATCAACGGGATAACCTGTGCGTTGCTCGTTGACCGTCACAGCGATAACGTCGAAAGGAACGTACGTGTTGGCTACACCGCGTACAGTGACTGTTTAGGCGGTTGCATAGCTAGATGTGGTCTTGGAAGAGCCTAAGGTGGCCTTGATGATGCTAGAAAGGGAGCGTAACACAGCGGATCTCGCCGTGTACGATGGCTGTCAGTCACGCGCAATGACTATCCATCACGTGCAGTGATTACCTACCACATAAAGTGGTGGTTTAGGCTTGGGTTAGGATAGGGGAGGTTGTTCGTGGAGCCGTGGAGGCTCGGTGGTGGTCGGTACGGTGGTCTACGATGGCTGGCCGTGCACTGTGAGGGAGAGAAGCCGTGGGAGAGTGAGAGAGAGTGTGGGGCCGTGGGTGGCAGATTGGGGCCGTGGGTGGTCCGGTTAGCTTCATGGTGGCCTGAGTAGGCTGAAGGTGGCGGTCACTTGCCGTGGGTGGCGGCGTACGGCGGCGGGGAAGGCTAAACTTGTGCTGTGGAGAGGGGAACACCGGGAGGTGGAGGAGAGGCCTACTAGCCGTGGGTTCATGAAAGGAGGAAGGGGGAGACCTGAGAAGTCTTGTGGTGGTGTCCGTTGGCCGAGATGGCCGCGCACGGCAGCGCTAGGTGGCTACACAGTGAACTCGTGCATGGGTTTGTTGTGCTCGTGCATGGGGAGCTGCCAGCGGGGAGATGGAGGCTGGGCTCGCTGGAGGAGACTGGTTGGTGGCAAAGGAAGCTGCCATGGGAGTGGTGGTGCCGGAGGATGGCGCACGGCGGCGCTAGAAGCACCAAGCCCATTCGGGCTGTGCACTATCGAGGGAGAGGAGGGGCAAGCGTGGGAAGGAGCTACCTATGTAGGGAGGCTCGCTGAAGGGAGAGGAGGTCGGTGGTGGTGGTCGTGAGGAACGGCGGCGCCAGACTAGGGGCTGGAACCATTCGGACGAGAGGGGGGTGAGGCTGTGTACGTCGCAAGCCGAGAGGGAGGAGAGAAAAAGGGGAGGGAAAAGTGAGGGAGAAAGAGAGAGGGCTAGGGTTTTATACTAAAACCCGACGTCTGGGGGTCTATAAAATGATCTAACGATGACCCTTAAACACTGATTTAAAAACGAGTAAATATTTATTTATTTAAAAGCATTGAGAGGAATAAAGGTAGAATATTATTTAAAATAATATTCCTTCATCATTTATAAAATGATGAAATCTTATTTAAATATTTAAAAGAATAAAACTATTAAATTAATTAAATATTTTATCATTATTTAAATCACATAATATTTTAAATAACTGTAATCATTTATATAAAATGATTCCCATGATTATAATATTTTTGGAGCTCTTCAAAGATATTATAATTGAGTTATTTAAAATATTCTTCAATTAAATAATAATAGGAATCTTCCATTTAAAATACACATAACTTTAAAACACAAATGTATCTTTAGAAATCACGTAATATCTTTGAAAACATGCCATCGGGATCTGGCATGCGTAACGATGCTCTTAGACACTAGAGGGGAGGAGTGGGCTATCACATCAGACGTAATTGCTTACGTCAGAATGAAGGAATGAAGGAAGGAGCAGGGTATTACAGTTGTGAATAAGGTTAGGCAATGGTGGTCTTCATATCAATTTCTTGGTACCCCTCTTTCATTTTAGTTGGTAAACTTAAAGCCTTGAAGTATGATCTTAAGATCTGGAATTCTCAGTCCTTTGGTGATTTAGGGGAGCGAAAGAAATCCATGGTGGAGGAGTTGCATCAGTTTGAGAGGATACTTGAGGATAGAGTCCTCTCACCAAAGGAGTTACAGTGGAAGGTAGAGTTGAATTCAAAATTGGAGAGAATTTTATCTTTGGAGGAGATCTCTTGATAACAGAAGTTGAGAGGATTGTGGTTAAAAGAAGGGGATTGGAGCACAAAGTTCTTTTATAGAGTTGCTAATTCTCACAGAAGAACTAATACCTAGGGGTGCAAACGGCTTGGTCCGGTCCAGTCTGGCATTTTTGGTCTATCATTTTTACTGGACCGAACCGAACCGAACACCTATAGGGACTAAACAGAACCGGTAGCTATCGCTCCGGCCTTTTTACTTTTCTTTTTATTTTAAATCAATTAATAAAAATTTTTTATTTACAATACTAAATTAAACTAGGTAATTTATTAATGTGANCATTGATATTAAATATATATAGTTATAGACTTATAGTAATTAATTATTATAAATCATGATTATTATAACTATATAATAGTATTAATATAAAGTATTAGACTATTAGTAATATAGTATAGCTATATATCAGTAATATTAGTATAAGTATAACTGTATAACTATGGTCTATACTTAATTATAATATAATATACTTATATATTAGTTAGTGATAGGATTAGGTTAGATAAAAATTATATAATTAATTATATATATTTATTTACATTCAGTCCGGTCTGAAAAACCCTTAGACTGTGGACCAGACTGAATGAACTCGGTCATATAAAATTCGGACCGTGGACCGAACCTAATGAACTCAATCCGATTCAATAGATTTTTTCAATTCAGACTGCCCAATGAACACCCCTACTAATACCATTAAAATGCTGCATATTAATGGTATGGAATGCAATGAGGCGCCTAGGATTCAGGAGCATGTGGTGGACTTCTATGAATAATGGCTTTCAAAACGAGAGGGTTGGAGGCCTAAGCTTGATGGCCTCGACTTTGACACTATTGAGCCTCAGGCGGCGACTTGGTTGGAGCAACATTTTGAAGAGGTGGAAGTTTTTGATGTAGTGAGACACATGGGTAAAGATAAAAATCTTGGTCCAAATGGCTTCTCAATGGGCTTTTTCCAAGCTTGCTAGGAGATAGTGAAAGAGATATCATGAATGTGTTTCAGGAAATATTCTCGACTAGGAAGTTTGAGAAAAACCTTAATGCCATTTTCATTACACTGATCCCAAAGAAGATTGGAGCCTCGGAGATTAAGGACTTTCAACCTATTTGCCTTGTGAATAGGGTGTACAAAATCATCTCTAAGGTGCTTGCAAACAGGTTAGGGGAGGTCTTGGGTCAAATCATCTCGAAGCCACAAAATGCGTTTGTTTGGGGTCGTCAAATTCTAGATTCAATCCTTATAGCAAATGAAGGCCTGGATGGTAGATTAAAGTCGGGTTCCACAGGGGTTATTTGTAAATTAGATATAGAGAAGGCCTACGACCATGAAAATTGGGATTTCCTCTTATACTTGCTAGGGGTGTAAACATTAATCAGGAAATCGAAAAATTGGATCGGACTGGGCCGGTCTCGAACCAGTTTCCTTAATTCCAAAATCAGTGAGTACCAGTCCGGTTCCAGTTCTATGCTTTTTAGGACCGAATTGGACCGGTTCACTATATTATATATTTTAAATTAATTTTTTTAATATTATATATAATATTTAATATTATATAAAATTTATATATATAATTATATAAATTATAATTATATAAGATAATGATATTATAATTTATAACATAAAATTTTAATTTTAAATATGAAAATTTACTTGATCATATGCTTTAAACAAAAAATATATATATTAATAACATTTTATAGCAGTTTTTTTATTCGTTTTATAGCAATTTTTATTTTTACATAACATTTTTTTTATAAAGAAAATTTTTGTAAATAGTAACAAATTTTTAATAAATTAGATTTTCTTAAAGTAGATTTTTTTTTTAAATTTTTATAAACAGATTTTTTTTTTTAATAACAAATTTGTATTTTATTAAAACTGAACCGAAATCGTTGAAATCGGAGGTACTAGTTTAGAAAAGTAACCGGTGCGTCGAAAATGCAAAACCGATTCATACCGGTTCGATTCTAAATTTTGTCTAAAATCGGCCCGAACCAAACTAGTTATACCCCTAATACTAGTTGGGGAGATGCGGGTTTGGGGTTAGATGGCAGTTGTGGATTAGTTGGTACATCTCAACGACAAGGTTCTTAGTCTTGATCAATGGTTGCCCCAAAATTGTTTTTAGTAGCTCTCGTAGTTTGAGGCAAGGTGATCCATTACTTCTCTTTATCATCATTATGGAGGCCCTTAGTAGGATGATATCGGCGGTGGTTGCTCACGATTTTGTGGCTAGATTCTCGATTGGTGACTCCAATAGGGGCATTATTGCTTTGCTTCATTTACTTTTTGCAGATAACACATCATTATTCTGTTAGGAAGACCACAATCAATTGAAGGCAATGAAGGCTCTCCTCCTGTGCTTCAAAGTAGCGTCAGGCCTAAAAATGAATTGTGACAAGTCAGAGTTAGTGCCAGTGGGGAACGTTAGCCATACTCGACAACTAGCTAGTATACTTGGGTGGAAGGTAGCCTCTCTTCCCATGTCTTATTTGGGACTGCCTCTGGGTGGCCAAAAGGACCTCATCTATTTGGGATCCTATTATTGAGAAGATAGGAATGAAATTGACTGGGTGGAAAAGATTGTATTTGTCGAAGGGTGGATGTTTGACTCTCATTAAGAGCACCCTCTCTAACTTACCTACATATTTTTTGTCTTTGTTTCGCATTCCTGCTAATGTGGCGGCTTGGATTTAAAAATTGTATCAAGATTTCTTATGGAGTGAAATGGTGGATGAATCCAAATTTCATCTGGTAAGATGGGACAAGGTGTGCAGACCAATCTCGTCAAGAGGTTTGGGTGTAAAAAATTGAGAATTTTTCATTGGGCTTTTACTTGGAAAATGGTTATGAAGGTATAACATCGAATCAGATACCTTATGGAAGTAGGTGGTTGATTGCAAATATGGGAACTTGTGGGGTGGATGGTGTACTAAAAAGCTACATGTGGCCAATGATGTGGGGGTTTGGAAGTATATTCGACGTGGATGGGGGGAGTTTTATAGCCATGCTAGAGTAGTGTTTGGGGGGGTTCCCGAATCAAGTTTTGGAGGGACATATGGTGCAGGAATGAGGCCCTTAAGGATTCCTTTCCAGCTATTTTTCATGTGGCTTGTAATCAAGATACTTCAATAATAGGCCTCACGCTTCGTTCAGAGGACCAAGTGCAGTGGAATATCACTTTTAGTAAAGCAGCGCAAGATTAGGAAGTCGACAACTTTGAAGCTTTTTTCAGCCTATTATATTCTGTGAAGCTGAAAAGTCAGCAAGCTGATAGGTTATGGTGGACTCTTGTGGGTAAGGGCATGTTTTCGGTCCGATCTTTCTACAAGTCCCTTTCACATCTAGCAAATATTCAGTTTCCATGGAGGAAAATCTGGAGGAATAAAGCACCTCCTAAAGTGGTTTTCTTTACTTGGAGAGCAACGTTGGGAGAGATTTTGACTATTGATAATCTATGGGAGCGACATGTATTTATCCTCAATTGGTGTTGTATTTATAAGAGATTCGGTGAGATAGTAGAACACCTCTTGTTACATTGTGAAATAGCTAGAGCCTTGTGGTTAGATGTGTTTAGCCGAGTTGACTTATATTTTGTAATGCCTACAACTGTGGTTGATCTATTGGCTAGCTAGACGCTTCCAAGAGGAGACGCACAAATCAAAACCGTATGGAAGATGATTACAACCTGCATTATTTGTTGCATATTGCAAGAGCGGAATGAGCGGACTTTCGAAAACAATGAGTGGTCACTAGAGAAACTTCAAACTCATTTTTTTTCATGCTTTATTTCTATGGGCCATAGTTTTAGATTTTAATGGCTTGACTTTTCATGGCTTTCTAGTTTCTAATACTGTGACCTAGGTAGGTTTTATCTCTTATATACCATTTTGTATACTTGAGCTTTGTCTATTCTTTTTTAATAACGTTGTCGTTTACTTATTAAAAAAAAATTTCATTCTCGTGCCATCTGAAAACCCAAATCATATAATAAATAAATGTGTTTCTTAATTATTATTTTT
>QEOT01006405.1:87901-101431 GCA_003123785.1 Pterocarya stenoptera | reverse complement strand
AAAAAAAAAATGCCCACCATTGTTTTAATTATAGCGCTGTCTCTTTTTGTCTGTCCGAAAACAGGTAAAAAAGAGGTTTGCTTATAAAATTAGTTTCCTCTAAATTACTTTAGACTGGCAAATCTTACCAGCTAATGCTTTTTATCGAAAGAGGATACCCGAGATCCTATCATGGAGACATGCCATCGACTAGATTTGTAAACACAAGGAAAAGATTGAAACAAAAAAAGACGTGAAAAAAGCATTTTAACCATTCTTGATTGCTTCTGCAATAAACATCTCTCCCCCACGTGTACAATTCACGTGTATGATATGATGCTCCTCCTTTCTTTCTTCACAGGGGTAACAAGCAAAATCTTGCTTGGACCTAAAGATACGCCTATTGCCAGGAAGAATTGACAAGTTACAAACAGGTGGGGGGTAAAAAAAAAAGATCAAGAAAAAATAAAGAAAAGAAAAGGAAGATGTTCCCCACCACCCCTACCATGATGTTGCTTCCATTAAGCATCATATGTTTGTTGGTCTACAAACACAGTATTTTTGTTCAATTTAGAACGCATGTTTACCCGTAGCCCACTCTTTCCATGCCAGTTTCCAGAACCCTTTAATATCTTGGACACTTTTAAGACCAAATTCTCTTTCCCTTTTCCCATTCTTTCTCCCCCAGCTGTGTTCTTCAACCCCAATTCTATCTCCATCAACATGTTTAATTCTCAATCTTTTCTCAGTCAAACTTGTGATTTGCTTTTGAATTCCCCCATGTAAGCATGTCTCCCAGACCAGGCCCGGGCATGCCCCATTTCAGACTCCTTTACGGACCTTTTCCTCTCATTGCCACTAAATTGCAGCGGGACTTCTATCAAAACTTGTCTTGAAATCCTAATACATGTATTAAGAAACCTAGGCGTCTCGTGGGTCATCGAGGTTCACGCCTATTGGCCGCCTGGCTACGTAGTGCTAGGCTTCAAGTCTTTGACTAGTACCCCTTTTTAAAAGATCAGTTGTCCAGTGTATCTCGGTGATAGAACAATGTCTAGGCACATTTCAAAGCAGATAATGTCCAAAGTTGGACACTATTGTGTGCGTAAATCTTTGCACGTGCATTGTACATGTCACCTACTTCTATGTATAGTTTAGATGAGATTCAAGCAGACATCCTTGTCTAGATATGGGACATGGCATATGACTAGATTTGGGGCCACATGACCCACCCCACAAACAAAACAACACAGTTTCGTCCGGGGGATCGGAATTCAAGCATGCTCCTACAATATGTCTAGACAATTCATGCTGACACCAAGATTTTAAATGCTTTATTGTATGTACTAGATGTGTGCTTACCAATCGCGGCACAAATTAAGGGGCTAGTTGTACAGTGGAAAACGTTTCGCATGAGTGCTTCTATACTAATCTCTGAAGAGCAAATATTATAAATCGCATTGGAGAGATCTTTAATGACGGAGAAGCTCAGTAACTACAAGTCAAATAAGATCCTAAACAAATGCCTACGGGGTAAATAGACAAAAAAAAAACCCTCCACATACGAGGCAAATCCACCTAGCGCATAGCTAAAAATAAGCCCTCAATTAGTGAATGAGCATCAATTTCCTAAGGCTTCTGTAACTGACACTACTTGTATGCATACTGTGATAGGAAATCAGTAACCTCAGCTGCAACCTCATAGGCCCCCTCAACACACCTGCCCAAGGCGACACCGGATACATAGTTTCCTCCCAGAAACAGCCCTTGAAACCCAGTATCTCTGAGAGCAGCTTTTGCAGCATCCAGAAGATCAAGATGCCCTATCAAGAACTGTGGAATGGCTTGGGGCCACTTCCTCACACCCAACATAAGTGGATCCTTTGCATTAGGCTTTATGAGTATTTTTCTCAAATCTCGATCTACTGCTTCAACAAGCTCGGTCTCTGTCTGTGATTAAAAACAGTGGCAACAGCCAAGGAGAAGAAAATATTAAAAAAAAAAAGTGGCATGGGAAGACTTAAAAGAAGAAAGTAAAAAGTATTTACTATCTACACAATATCAAAGCTGGAAAAATTATATAGGTGAGAATTAGACCAACCACTATCTTCATATGCGATATCTGAGCTTATTATACATGGGACTAAGTTCCTAGCAAAGAGAGAGAGAGATGAAAAGAAAACATTTATTGTAGTTAAATAACTAAACTAGATGGGAGTTTCACATTAGATCTCCCAGATGGAATATAATCCCTTTCTCCTTCCCTTTTCTGTTTGCCTTCTTTATTTCTAATTTTTCTTTTCTTCCTTGGTAAATAAGTTGAATTGCATCATTAGGCCATTGAAGAACACCTGCTTAGAGTTGACAAAAAGCATTGATTGGGTTTTCGACCCGAACACCAGCCTTACCACCATAATACCCCTAGTCATGAATTGAATCATCTCCATCATCCTACCTTAGATAAAATGCCAGGATTTGTAGCTCCTCCAATATAGTTCAAAAGAAGAACCCTTCCAGCTGGCGCTCGATTGGGGAAAAGTGATGAGCTATATATAGTTCCTGCAACACCCACGAAAATCACATGCTAAATTTGGCAGGTAATTGTCAATGCTTCCTCAAAAGAATATCAATTCTTAAATCAAGCTTTCTACCATTGCATTTGGTAGAAACAGACGGTTAAGAATGAGTCAAAGCGACAATGAAGAAATTTTTTTTTATGATTAAATTGAAGCAAATATACCTAAAGTTTCTACCCCTTGGCTGCGTGGATGCAATTGACCAAACCCATTTAATTCACCATTTATCATGCGTTCTGTTCGAATTGCTTCTTTCGGATATGAAATGGACACAGATGCAACCGGTGGGTAATAAAATTTTGAAAGTGCATCTGCAGCACCAACCTGTAAAAATATTACGGGCAAAGAAGATTATGCTGGTCTCTGCTTCATGCTAACAAATTAAGCAAAGGCAAACAATGCCTTCAATCGTCCAGCAAATAAATACGATTTCATTGGTGCAGAGATCATATATCATGTAATAAGATGGGTCCATGCTAAAGCTTAGAAACAAAAATTTGGGCTAAGAATCTGTATCAAACTTTCATAGACTATCAATTTAGCTGATATACTGAAATTTGAATGCTCCCAAACAAATTAGAATTGACGCTAAAGCTTAATGTAAACACTAAAACCAGATAATTTTTTAGCGTATGCTCAAGTAGAGATGACCACCAAACCAATCAATCAGTGTGGAGTCCAATGGCAGACCCAACAGTATCGGTGGTCAGAAAGGCCACTGAACCGCACCGCAGTCACTACTGTAGGTGGTTTGGGCCAAGTTTCAGTTTTGGCTCAGCCCATTTGGGCCATCCTGACTGAAACAAACAGAAAAACAAAATAAAAACATATAATTAAAAAAACACTGAATTTCCCTCCCTCCCCTCCCAAATTTTGGGTCAGGTTTTGTGGGTTGTGACAAAACTTGTCAACTATCAATGTCGTGTGTGGGTTTAGGTCATGTCAAATTGAACTGTTCATACATGAGTAAACCCTAACCTGACCAATTTAATTAAATAAATCAAACCTCTCAATTCTAACTCACTAAGTCCATCTTATGCTTGCAAGCCATGTAAAAAATTGTCAACGCTATAAGCAACCCAGCACAGATATGAGGAGGAATGGAGCCAAAAGGGGCTGACATGATGAGACAAGACAACAGGGATGGCTAAAGGGTAAGAATTGAGAAGCTAAGGCCAAGAGGTGACATATGAGTTCTGATGAGTAAGGAAAGAGGGGAGAGGAGGGAAGAAACAAGGGTGAGAAGTGAGACAAAAAGATAGGGCCAGTTGAAGGAGAAAACTGGTTTTTAAAAAACACACGTTTTCTGCAAAACGGGAACTGCACTTCCCTGGCAGACAATAAGAAACCAATCAGTGTTGGTCAGTCTCTGGTAGGTGACATAGGGGTGACTGGGTATTCAGATCTTTTGCCCACCCTACCTGGAAAACAAAGTCCTAACCATATATCCATCATGCTGTATCAATAAGAAAGAGTTAGAGCATCTGGGAGCACAAATTTGACATGGCACTTTCTTTCTACCAGTTCACCTAAAATCCATATGCAAACCAGTCTACAATCACAAGAAAGCTCAGATCCAGATAAAAATTTTACTAAGTGCTACCTCAACGTTGATAAAAAAATGTCTATCAAGATTGTTGAGCTAATACTATCTGTACATAAAATCATTGTGATAACCATGCACTGAACTTAGTGGATTGATATGAGCTTTATAGAATAGGAAAAAATATATGGAAGTCATTAGAAAACCTAGAATCGCTATTTACAAAATGATAGAATCATTTTCTTTATAAGATTGTTGATAAATTAATAATAAATTTCAAATATGACGGAATTATAGTTTCCATAAACAAGATTAAATAATTGAAAAAATGGTGCCTTGCCTAAAGACAGATATTTTTATTAAAAAATACATATTACTAACAATAGCAGTGACTGGAAGACTATTTCTTAAAAGCTATTCAAGAAAGAAGCATACAGATAGAGGACGCAACAGACTACTTGCTACGTGGGAAGGAACCGTCATGACAACACTGTTGCTCTGAAGAGAAACCAATCCTTGTGGTGTTTCATATGTCAGATTATACCCTCCTTTATCCAACTTACTGATACTTGAAAGCTTCCAAGACAATTTTACTTTCCCGCCCAAGCTGCCAACAACATAAAAAACTACAAGTTACCTTTTTCCATTGTATTATGATGGCTGCCTTTCCAACTGAAATATTTATCCTTTTCAATGGGTACCTCTTAGAAATTGCATTTGGCAACATAGCAAGTCCTTTCCTAAAAGATCCAACCGTTTGGCCCTTTGGTTTTGGTAGACGCCTAAATGATAATTAAGTTCAGAACATTGAACAAGGATTAATAATAAACTCATTAATTAATAATACAATCATAAGATAAGCTTCAATAAATTAGCATTACGGATCTCGAGGTGGCTTGGGGACACTATTTTTTTCCTGGATTGCTTTGAAAGTGCCACCAATGATACTACCGCCATTCTGCTCAAGCTTCCAAACCTTCCCAAAGGCTGCTTTCATACTTAGTTTTGAAGGATCACCTGCATAGACACCTGCATAAGACAAAATATTCAGGTCAACACAGCAGCCATAAAACCGAGGATAAAGAAGTTGTATATTGCATATTACAGACTATTCAAAAATTCTACGAAGACAAATAGAATTCAATGGAACTACAGGATGAAACGGATTGATCAATGAAATAGGCTATGCTGTTGGTTATAACCTGAGCAAAATGGCTCTATCAAGCGTTCGAAAACCTCATCACCAAGATTACGACGCACAAACTCCTCAACTGATTCCTCACGCCCCTGTCACTTTTGTAAACATTACAAGACATGAGAACTTCAATTTAAGAATGCAGGTGCATTGAGTGTTTGATGTCATTGGGCATGAATTTTTGGCAGTAAACAAAAATAAATGAAGTTGATAAGAAACAAAGTGGTGAAGAGGACAAACTGGAGGAGGAGGACGAATGCCAAGAGCACCAAAGCCAGCTCTGAGTTTGCCACCAATGCTCATCAAGTCAAAGAATGGAAAATCGTTTGGCTTGGATGGGACCGGCCGTAATTCCCCATCCCACAACACAAAGCGAGGCGCATTCGGATCACCCAAAACTAAATCATCCTTCAACCCACTATCCACCTATTAAAAAAAATGCAATAAAAAGAACCAACAACTCAACAACAAAATCTTCAACAAAAATGAAATCGTGCACGCATAGATCTTAGACATGAGAGAAAACAAATCATGAACAATCTGACTCTACGCGAAGGAACAATTAATTTATGATCATCTGAAACATTAAAATACAGTGCCTACACCAAACCGAAGCCATGGGGTGAGATGATTTCTCTATGCATTATGTGGTGTATTTGGCTCGGCAGTAATTTTAGATAGAGATCGCTCGCTGTGAGAGTTTAGAGGCGTATTCTTCCATACATTATTTCTTTGGAAATCTGCTATTGTTCTTGATGGGGCTAATTTTCATAATTTCCTTGTTTCTTTTTCTAGATCCTAGCTTGTAATTAGGTGTTCTTTCTTCTTTACTTCCTGCTTACTTGGGCAATGCCTAGTATAAAGTTTAATAAATTTTCAAATTGCTTGCAAAAAAAAACTAAACTACAGTACCTACCCCAATAGTGTGCCTCCAGAATGTACTCGAGTTTAGAAAGACAACATTTCAAGTAGGTATACGGGTTCGCATCGCAATAAATTAGTACGAAAATTTTGAAGTGGATACAGGCTACGGTTCAACTCGGCTCGAGCAAAGAACAAAGCTAATTTGCAGTAATTAATATCAAACTAGGCAAAAAGCACAAACCCTAGGTAGTGTGAGGCGTACGTACCACCATGGTGAGCATGGGATCAGAGGGCTGGAAGCTATTGGGGCCCTCTTCCCAGAGATAACCATCCCTCTCGACGGTGACGATATTGCCGCCAACGCGGTCTCTGGCCTCTGTGACTATGACGTTGGGAGCAACATCGGAATGCTTGGTAGCGAGGGCCTGAGCGATGCAGAGGCCGCTGATTCCGCCGCCGACGACAACGCAGTCCACCTTGCCGGAGTGCCTTCGGTCTGTCTCCCAGGTGGAGGAGGAGGGAGAAGAGATCGCGGGTTCTTCCTTGGCGATGGAGCAGCGAATGCGGGTTCGTCTGTTAGGAAAAGGGAGGAAGACAGAAGAGGTGGAAGTGGAGAAACGCGTTGGGCGGAGAAGAAGAGGACATTGGGTGCGAAAGAAGGGAGGAAGGTCGGTCAAGGTGCTCATGGCGCGCGCTCGCAATATAGAGACTAGAGGAGGAGGGATAAAGCACCGGCCGCTTGTTTACGACGTTACGTTATCTTGAAGAAGAGAGAAATGGTGTAGGATAGGATTTTCTGATCTACTTTCTTTGTTGTTTGTTGTTACGTCATCCGATCCTTTTCATTTTCATTTTAGAGCGTTCCCGTCCCTTCTCTGTAAAATTTCATAAATTTTAACTAAAATGCATCATTTCTTAAATTTTTTCACAAATTTTACCTAATTTCGAAAAACTCTGTTCCTCTCATTCCTTATCTTTTTCTATCATGTTAAAATAACTTCTTCTTCTTTTTTCTCTCATTTCTATTTTCATTCTTAACTACTAAATTTTTTATTTTTTAGAAACACTACTTTACCATCTACATTTACCCACTCCATTTGACCGTTTGGTCTAAATTTTTTTTTTTATTTTACTTAATGATTAAGAACGTGATTTTAAATGTATTGATATATTTTTTTTAAATGTATTTAAATGTGTAAAAAAAATGTAAAAAGTAAAATAAAAAAATAAATAAAAACTTTTTTACACTGGGCAGTAAGCCCAGCGGTCAACATGGGGCGTCAAAGTAGCCGCACCCTTTTATCTTTTTCCTCATCTTTTCAAAAATCACATTTTTTGTCTTCTCTCTAACGGTAACATTTTTTAGAGTTATTGTAACAATAACTCTTTTTTTTTTATAAATTTGCATTTTGGTTACAATCACATTCTCACATTCTCTTGAACCTAACCTCTATTTCATATTACAAATTTTCAATTTTCAACTTTATTTCCTACTCACTTCATCAAATGGCTCGTTCGTTCTTCTACAAGTTGTTGCTTAACTTATCCTTTGAAAATAAGTGAGATGTTGTTCTTAATGACGATGACTGATCAACATCTCGGTGTGGTCGCAATCGATAGCGTCATAAGTATATTTAGCGTGGTCATATTCAAGGGCATGAAGAGTTATTTTGTGATTATTTTGCAGAATTACCAATATATCCCTAAAATCTTTCTCGAATGAGATTCTGTATAAGTCGTCCGCTATGTCTTCGTATTTTTAATGAGGTTGAAGATTACGAGCCCTACTTCATCCAAAAAAGAAATAATGTCAAAAGATTTGATTTATCTTCTACGCAAAAGATAATTGATGCCATTAGAATGCTTGCGTATGGAGTAACTGCTAATTTTATGGATGAATACATACGAATTGGAGAAAGAATAGCAATGGAGAGCCTAAAAAAATTTGTGAAGACAATCGTTGCTTTTTTTCGAATGAATATTTGCGGTCTCCAAATGATAATGATATTGCTCGATTGCTCGCGGTTGGTGAACAACGTGGATTCCCCAGAATGCTCGGAAGCATTGATTGCATGTATTGGAAGTGAAAAAATTATCCTTCTGCGTAGAAATGTATGTACTCTGGCCATTGTCGTGAACCAACAATTATTTTAGAAGAGATTGCTTCGTATGATTTTTGCATATGGCATGCATTTTTAGTTTGCTTAGTTTGCATAACGATATCAATGTGCTATAGAGATCTGTTATTTTCACGGAACTGGCACAAGGCCGTACTCCTCCAGTAGATTACTCAGTCAATGCCAATGAGTGCATAATGGGGTACTACCTTACCGATGGCATTTATCCAAAGTGGTCAACTTTTGTGAGGACAATTTCATCTCCACAAGGAAATAAGAAGAAACATTTTGCAGCAGCACAAGAATCAGCATGAAAGAATGTAAAGCGTGCATTTGGGATCCTTCAACAACGATTTCCTATCATTCGTGGACCTTCACGAATGTTCAAGATCAAAGATCTTACAAATATAATAAAAACATGTGTTATTCTACATAACATGATCATCGAAGACGAGTGTGATGATAATCTTATTCTAAACATTGAGTATGATCAACTTGATGATGAAGTCTCGAAACTGTCGTACAATCGTACAACCGAGCTTATGGACTTCATCCAACGTCATCATCAAATTAGAGACAACTCGACACATCATCAGCTCCAAGTAAATTTTATTGAACATCAATAACAATTCTATTCCCAATAGTAGACTAACGACATAATATTTGTATTTAGATCATGTTATGGGCAATCATTTGTTCCCTAACGTGTCAATATACCGTACCCAATCCCCATTTTAATAATAGAAACTTAAAAAAAAAACATTAAATCTACCTCTTCTAAAGTTTTTATCCAAAATAATTAGTTAAATATTCATAAATAATGTGAAAATGTGAAATTGGATTTATTCTCTCTCTCTGAATCTAAAGTTACGAACTTTAAATAATCTAAATCCTATAAATTATTTATCATCTTTATTTTTTGCTTCAAATGTTATAATTTTATGGTAAATTTGTTCTTTTTAGCGTCTTTATTTTACTTATTTTTGGGCAACATAAAGTAAAAAACACAAAAGTTTATATTTGCAATTTTAGGATGTGTAAGTCCTTTTTTTAAAAGAGAATGTACTAAACTTACACATTGTAAAACTATATATTTTAATTCTCTTTTGAAATATGAATTTTTTTTTTTAAACCACGTCTTCAATTACCACATTTCTGAGCGCCAATGTACATCAAAGGGTGAGTTTTAACTCGACCTCACCATTCCCAATAATCTTGGTTTTACTTGAATCATCAAACATAAAAGTTTTATCTTCTTCAAAGTGAGTATGATTTTTTAACCAAATTTTACCATAGCAAACATGCCTATTAGCACTGAAATCTGCCCACCACCTTTCAATAAATCGAGCCATGTAAATGTCTGTAATTATTGCTACAAATAGTTCCTTAATTATGCTAACTTAAAGATTATTTTCTCGCTTCAAAAACTTGCAAATCAAGCAAAAAGCTCATTTTTGCCACAAACAAAATAAGCTTGATTTTGTGAAATAAGTCTTTGGTTCCAATTTTTTTGGCTCCCTTTATGTGAGGTTTACTAAATTTTTTAAAAAAATTTATTTGCAGCTTTAAATGACTATTTCTTAAATTCCAACCTTTGGGTAAGACATAATTTTCAA
This sequence comes from Pterocarya stenoptera, assembly GCA_003123785.1. Taxonomy (NCBI): domain Eukaryota; kingdom Viridiplantae; phylum Streptophyta; class Magnoliopsida; order Fagales; family Juglandaceae; genus Pterocarya; species Pterocarya stenoptera. Next base: position 91,541 of record QEOT01006405.1, on the reverse strand, counting down.
AAATTAAATTTACATTTGTTGTGAAAACGTATGAGACATTCAAAAGGCTTTGATAGAAGAGCATATTGCACTTCCATCTTTAGAAATTAGCTCCCTTGAAACAGAAGGACTTATTGAGATCTTTAAAGCTTTCCATGTACTTTTCGGTTGTAGGCTCCATCTGATATCCCTTTAAATTGTTAGTGAAATATATAACAATATAATAAAAAGTACAATAAAATCAACATTCAAACAAAATCAATTTGGACTAAGATACGAAGATCTCGTTCTCTTTAAAGAGATTCAAGCCTTCTGAGATGTATAAAGTTTCAAATGAATCGGTGCAGTAAACCTCCTCTTGACTTGTTTCTTCTAGAATACAACAACTCACTTGATCTTCGTATAGCTCAAACTTACTCTGCACAAGTGGTTGAGCCCAAAGTTTTACTCAAATAACACATCTCTTTTGTATGGAAAAAAACTCTAAAAAAAAATCCTAGTACACTTTGCTCTCTTTTTTTTCTCTCTCTAAGAAATTTCACTCTCTTTCGTATGGAAAAGAAAAAACACCACACTTCCCAATTGAATTCAAACATCCATTGAACAAAACAATATAATTAGTATACTTTTTTGACTACCGAACGACAATGGGCAATTAAGTTGCACAGAACACCTCTCTTTCTAGAAAGAGAAACTCTCATGTCTCTCTATAAAAGTTATTAATCCTTTATGATCACTGTTTCAACTAGAAGGGAGGATAGAGCCTTGGCTCAAGGCTACATTTTTATCTTCGTTCATTTTTCAATACCTGTCTATGTATAAGTTTATTCGCTAGAGTTTTTAATCCATCATTTTCACCGGCTTGATTTTGATTAGATCTACTGCACTTTGACTAGGGGTGATCTAGGTCCAGTCCGGTCGATCCCTAGGGCGTTTTGTGAACTGGACCGGATCGGACTTATTTGGTCCAGGGTTTTCCCACCCTGGACCGAACCAAACAACATAAGAATCGGTTCGATCTAGTCCCATTAGGGACAATCCGATCGTTCCAACCAAATGGGCCAATGGCCCAATTCTTATATTCTATGTTTTTCGGCCTAACAATCATTTTAACTTTTCAACCCACTAATATTTTATCTAATTTTAAGTCCAAACATACCAAAAAAAAAAACTTGAAAGCAAAATAAAAATAATTATAAAAAGAAAATTGTCTATATACAATAAATTTGAATAAAATGATTTACTGCAAAAAAAAAATATAAATTTTCTATATCCATCCAAACAACTGAAACAAGATTATTAATCATAGTAATAAAATTTTAAAAAATAGAGATAAAGAAATTTAAAACAATCCCTAATTAGTAAAATCCCTAATAAGTAATCATCCAATTTATCCAAATTTCAAATTCTGAATAAAAAAAGAAAAAAAATACAAAACACAATTACATCAATACACAACTCTCATTGTCTTATCTTTTCATATTTACATAAATACAAAACACAAATATATATATAAACCGAAAAGTCATATTAATACAAATATAAAAAAAACATTAGTTAAAACATTACTACATTAGTCATATTAAAGAAACAATGCACTACAGTCTATTGCCCTACTCCATCACTGTAAAAGCACAACTGTCTCCATGCACTACAGTCTACACATGCCAATACTTCCTCAACTATCCAGAGGCAACATATTACTATCAGATAAAATTGCATCCAAAGAAAATTTGACATTAAAATTCATGAAAGGATAAGAGACCAACCTGGATAGGGAAGGGAACACACAAAACAAACCAATCTATTTCTCAAGAATCTCTACTGTGTTTAGGTTAACCTTCCATGATTGTTGTCACCAACATTTTTTGTTTTTTCTTTTTCTTTATTCAAGATTTAGTTTAGTAAGCATTAGATATATTCTTTGATTAAAAAACTTTCACCATTCTCAAATTCCAGGAATGTTATTTTCAAAAGTCAAAGCTGAGTGTTAAAAAAGCAAAAGCAAGGAGGGAGACCACAAACATTATCATCATATTTATTCATAGGCAGGGTCTCAAATCATGATTAAAAAACCATAACCAACAATATTCTCACCTTTTTAATCTTTAATCAGCATTGGATGTAAGGCCAGTAAATATTAAATTTGACGCCTCCACATAATCGGCAAAGTCCCCAACAAGTTCTATCCATAAAAATTTAAAATAAAATAAGTTAAATAAAGTTACATAACATAGAAGATAAAACAAAATAAACCACAAAAGATATCAAAAGTAAATGCATTACATACCCATATTCAACTGTTTCTCAAATTCTTCCACTCCATCCATTAAAGTCCTAAGGCTTATTGGAGTAGAAGAAGAACAAAGCCAGTTTTGTGCACATATGAGACCCTCAACACTCATCAGATTTAAACTACTTCAGAAATGGTCAAGTACATGACCCACTGTGCTAAATGTAGATTCAGAGGCCACAGTAGATACCGATATTGCAAGTACATCGCGTGCAACCTTTGAAAGTACGCGATATCTAACTAAATTCACCTTCCATCAATTTAAAAGGTCAAAACTATCATCTTGGTCTTCACATCTTTTAGTTAGATACCTATCAATCTTTGACTTGCTTTCCAAATTGTCTTCTGACTGTAACTGTTGCTTAAATTGGGCCATCAAATGTGCATTTCTACTAGCAATCTTGTCAGCTGAAGGACTTACATCTTTAGCTAGGGAACTTGCGTGTTGAGGCAAACTCCATTATTCATTTTCCATGTATGCTGCATACATGCAGATAAATACAGTTTTCGCCTTCTAAGTGAAATCAATTTTTTTTGTATGATTATGTGCATACATTTGTCCCAACCCAAACTCAAGATATCGCATCTTGTAGCGAGAATCAAGAAGAATCCCAACATACAACAACATATTCTGATTATCTAAATTCTCACAATACTTTTCAAATTTTTTCTTTATATTTGTGGCCATTAATTCCACTACAAGGCTTCGTTCTTCACACTCCATATTAATAGTATATTTAATAGTAATCAACTCCGAAAAAAAACCTTGCAAGTTACATATCCCCTTGAGAAACGTAAAGTTGCACCATGAAATAATTGAAGAAATCTCACAAACAACTTTACCTTCTCCCAATTGGATACATTGGGAGGCCTTAACTTCTTTGACCTTCTCCTATTCACCACATATTCATCATCAACATCGTCATCTCCAATATTACCAAGGAAGCACGGATCTTCTTCGTCCAATCGATCAGAAGCCCTTCTAAATTTTGAAGCTCTCTCCAACTTAAGATAGGTGGAGTTCCACCTAGTTGGTACATCTAGGCAAGCAGAACTTTTGGATTGAATCTCTTCCAACCCCACACATTTCTTAAATGTACTCTACCTTTGAGGGGAGGATTTACCATAGTTCCCAACACCTCTCACCTTTGCAATAGACTCATCATATTCTTTCAGCCTCACAATCGATTAAGTTCAAAATGTGGGCATAACATTGAACATGCAAGAATTCATGTTCAAAGACCATGTCCTTTTTATACTTGATTTTTTTTTCAAATAAGAAACGGCCCCATTATTAGAATTTGCATTATCAAGAGTGAGTGCAAGTATTTTCAGTCGCCCTCAATCATGCAAACACATCTATGTGCC
>QEOT01006405.1:59968-70742 GCA_003123785.1 Pterocarya stenoptera | reverse complement strand
TTTTTTTTTTACTTCTCATTGACAGAAGCATCACACCGGAAGCTTCTCTTGCAAGTGGAAGAAGCTCTTGAAGCCCAACTTAATGATGCCCAAAGAAGAATCGCAACCATCCATGAGGCAAGTTTTGCGCTGCTTTTTAAATACTTTGGTTTCTAACTGTTTCAGCGATAATATTATCTGGATATTGTGTTCCGTGCTTCTTTGGAAGAATGGTTATATTGTTAGTGTACAATAGTATTATATATTTTAAATCATATGAAGCACAATATCCAAGCTGGTGGCTGTATGTAGTGATTGGGTATCTCCTTCAGTGGATTTCACGATCAGTTGCTCTGAACATAAAAGTGACTGCTCTTATGGTTGCTTTCCAATGAAGCCAATGTGCTCGGGCTCACATGGAACTTCCTCCTCCCATAGTATTAAAGTAAATGACGACAGGCTCCCCCCCTATTTTAGTGATTAGACTAATTAGATTATGGTTGCAAGTAGGGGTGTAACCGGTCCGGTCCGGTCCGGTTTTGGACAAAATCTTGGACCGAACCGGTATGACTGGTTTTGTTTTTTTCAAAACCGATTACGCACCGGTTACCCTCCTAAACCGGTATTTCCGGTTTTACCGGTTTCCGGTCTGGTTTTCCGGTTTTTTTAAAATATAAATTTGATATTAGTATAATATTAAACTAATAGTATTAATATTAGACTATTAGTATAGCTATATAATACATGATCAATTACATTTTCATTTTTAAGATTAAACTTTTATTTTATACTAACATTATCTTATATATGATTATATTAATAGCATATGATCAAAGAAATTACAAATGCTTATATTTAAGATTAACATTTTATGTTATAATTTATAAATTATAGTATGAAATTATTTCATATATGATATATAATTATATTATATATCTATAAATTTCACATAAAATTATAAATTATATAAAACTTTTATATTAATATATATAAAATATTTTGTATAAAACTTATATATAAAATATTATTTTTTATATATATTTTATCAACCGGTCCGGTCCGGTCCGAAAAATTTCAAAACCGGAACCGGACCGGTTCCGGCCGGTTTATGAAATTTGAGAACCGATTCCGGACCAATTCAGTTAAAAACAGGTAAAACCGGTCCGGGACCGGTCAGGTTTACCGGTTTTTCGATTTAAATTTACACCCCTAGTTGCAAGTCGCACTACACATTTAATTTACCAAGAAGAATAATGCAGTTGCTTTTCTATGAGATATATTTTATGCAATGGTTATCTGGCAAAGTTAGAGCCTCTAATCTTTTTACTTTGAACCTAGCCCAAGGCTTACTCATTAAATGCAGGGTTCCAGATGTTGTAGCAGGGACCAGCATTCTAATATTCTGTTCATAGGATTTGATCGCTTTATATTGTAGTTAATTGTATATCAGTCCATTATAATAAGACAGTGCTAATGCATATAGTATATCTTATTTGGTTGAACTCATCGCAGTTGGCAAGAGGAAAGACGCTCCAATTGAAAAACGTGATATCATTGTGTTTGAAGGATGGCATTCTTAGTTGAAATGATTTTCTACTGCTATCTAGGGAGACAGGGACTTTGCCTAGAGTTAAAAGAGCCCCGAAGACATTCATCCATGGGTACCTACGTTTGGGACCTTGGGTATCAATAATATCTCAGGTATTCTCATAATACTCCACTATTATTTATTATTTTATATTATTTTTTATCTATTTTTTACTACTATTCATTACTTTTTATTACTATTCAATATTTTATTATTATTTTTTCATTATTATTCACAACTATTCTCTTCTCACTACCCAAACGTACCAACATCTCGTAGGTAACCAACATTGTCCTATTACTTGCGAATTTATCTTTGATATTTCTCAATTATACTTTTTAGGTAGTGTTTGGTTGTTAAACCAAACTCAACTCATCTCAAACCGATTATTGATGGGATCTACTATCTTTTCAATTTCATTTGAAAAAGTTAAATTCATCTCAACTTACTTCATACATTTTAACCTAAAAAATGAAATACATCTTAACCTAAAAAAGTTAAACTTATCTCAATGGGATCTATAAAATATTACTATTCACAACTTAATTTAACTCAACTCATTTCAACATTCAAACGTAGCAGTGTATGAAAAACTCCAATTTTCTCCCCAGTGGCGATAATGTCTTTTTGATTTTATGGTCTGTCTGAGAGGTGTTCTTATTTCTAGAAAGAAAGATTATTCCGTTAACTATATAATATAAATAATTGAATTTATTTATTTTTATTAGTTTTAAATTTTTTAAATAAAAAGTGATTTCATATGGTATTATAATAAAGGTTTTTAAGTCAAATTCTAACTTTAAACTTCACTCTTTTATTAAATACTCCACATGTTGGACTTTTTTATTAAGAGTGAGTGTGACTCCACTTGTAAAGAGTGTTAACGATATAATATAAATAATTAAATTTTTTTTTCATCAATTTAAACTTTTAGAATAAGCGATCATTTTAGCTTCCTAATAAAATGTTAGGGGCCAAGAAGGTGCTGGAGTGGAAGCGCAAGGTGCTGGCAAGGTGTTTGGAGTGTTGTGTTGTATGTAGAAGAAGAGGGAAGCAGTAGTTAGCCGTTGGTGTTCAATTGTTATTAAGGGAAGGAGGAGATGGTGTCGTGTTGTAATTGAGGAAAGAATTAAGTGGAACACTGCCGTTTAGCTTAATGGTCTGTTATGTGAATAAATAGAACGCTGTCGTTTTAGTTTAATGGTCTGTCATGTGAATAAATAGGACATTGTCGTTTCGTAAGAGTTGGGTTTTGGAATGTTGTAATACGATGTCGTACAATGAAGAAGTATAAATACAATCAGTGGAGGGAAATTCCTCAACTCAAATCATTCAACACAGTTATCTTCCTCCTCTCTATTCTTTCTATTCTCTCTCTGCTCTCTAACCCTAGATTGACTATCTCGAATCAGTCAAGCTTGGATCCATTACACAAAATCATAGACCAATCAATATAAAAAGGGAGCTGTTATAGACATAAAGGGATCCCACACACACTGAGAGTGTGCCACGTGTCTTTTTTTTTTTTTTTTTTTTTCCCTCTTTTCTCATTCCCGTGAGCCCCTTCTCCTGAGTTGCCGCCTGTCTCCGCCGATCTCTGCGCCGCCACAGTGGTTGAGGACCACCTCAAGGCAGACAGAAGCCGTCGTCGATCCTAGCGGCACCGCCTTCCATTCACAGGCAACGCCTCTCCCGTTGTCTCCCCTCACCTCCTGCCCATCTCTGTCTCTGCCTACGCCTACCTCGACCCTCCCCATGACTGCCATGGTGGTCGGGGACCACCTCATGGCCGGCAGAATGCGTCGGCGGTCCAAGCGGCACCGTTTGGTGGGAGGATGGGAGCTCCCGTGCATGGCAGCTTACGACGGGGAGGGTCGAGGCAGGCGGAGGCAGAGACAGAAAGGGGGAGAAGGGAAGGGGAGACGCACGAGAGGGAGGAGGAAAAAAAGAAAGGAAAAAAAAAGAGAAAGAAAAAAAAAAAGTGGAGACGTGGCACATTGTGAGTGTGCCAAGTCAGTATGTGAAATTTCTTTGTGGGATAATAAAAAATGTACTCGACACCAAAAGCGAAGGAAGAGTAAAATGCTTTTCAAATGGAACACATTCTGAGTAGGGTTGGTTTGGTTATACAAAACCAAACTATCACATCTCATATAATCATTACAATTTTTTCAAATTTCTACAAAAAATATAATAAATAATTCAATTTTTTAAAATTTTAAAACAAAACTAATATTAAAAAAATAATATTATAACAATATTTTATTTAATTTTTAACAAAACATTTCATCTGAAATGCGTAACCAAATGAGATTTAAAAACCGGTAATTTTTTTTAAAAAACTTGTATTTGTGCTTTTAGGATTTGAGTAGGTATTTGGAAATTGGGGGAAGACTCTTACTTGTGTGCAAGTGAGTCAAGGATTGGAAGAAATTTTAAATATAAAATTCTCATATCATCTTATTTTATTATTATAAATTTTTTAAATTCTCACATAAAATATAATAAACAATTCAATTTTTTCAAATCTTAATTCAATTTTTTTAAATTTTAAAAAAATAATAATATTAAAAAATAATATTTTATTCAATTTTTAATTTTTACCTCAAATTAAAAATCCTTATCCCACGTCCAAACCAGTCACCCACTCCCATTTCACTGCATTGAACTTATACCAGGCTTTAATAATGTTATTGGAAGGCTTGTGTTTCCGAAACCATTTCTTCGATGCCGTCAAGTACATTAAAATCTAATGATTTCAGACCACGAATTCGACTTTCATTTGTGCTTAGGACCGTCACTAGCTTTGCTTGGACCGCAAGATCTGACAGTATCGTAAATGTTCAGTTTTCATATTGGACATTTCAGGCCCAAAGGACAGTGATGTTAATACAACGTTTTCATTATTGTGAACTGTTTAGTTACCACAATTTGTGGACAATATGCAGGCACGAAGCACCCAAACCAAGGAGAGTGAAAGGGGAAAACGATTGGCTCACAAAGTAGATATCCAGTGTTGTTGTTGAATACTTTTCATCTCCATTTCTGGAGTCTGGTGGTTTAATTCAACCCCAAGTGTCAATCCGGAGAAGTCGTTTTCACGTCTGGGATATTTTTTCTTTTTCCTGACCGATGGGTCATTTATGAAGTAGCCATAACAAAACTATGGACGATAGAAATATGCTACTCTCACCTCCGGTTGGGTCGATTGGATTTCGATAATTTTTTATTTTTTATTTATTTAATAATTAAATTTTTTTTTAATGATGTTATAAATTAAAAAAAAAAAGAAGATATTTAAGAATATAAAAAAATAAATTAAGAAAAAGACATTTTTATCCTTATCGGACCCGTCTCGTGCTACACCGAGATGTAGCACTGGTCTTGAGGATATGCCCGCACGCCGCACCCAAAACAAAGGTCCTTTTCTTCAGTTGTTTTTTTTTTTTTTTTGTGTGGCCGGCTCGCTTGTCCTTTTATCTATGTATGGAACGAAAGAAAAAGTACATTACGCAGACAAGAAATCGGATGGGCACGTGAAGCCCACCGGGAGTACCACGTGAAAGACACAATTTTCATCGGAACGGAAAAGGGCTCTCTCCCTGAGATTGTGAATTTGACGTGATGTTTGAGGGGAGGTAGATACAATGCATGTTTAAAATGTCATACATTGGTCCACGTGGGTATGTTGAAATGTAGATTGCTCTATTTTTTTTTTTCTAATTTGTTTAATAAATCCAGATAAGCGGGTAATGGAACAGTATTTTTTATTTATGTCGTGTCCGTATATAGGTACGACAAGATAGCTATAACGATGAACATGTCACCCCTCCATCATTCTGTAGTTTGTAGTTTTGTGGAACACAAAAGCGAAGAATAATAGTGGGTTTCATGGCTGAATCCACTTCCAGTGCCTATCTCTTTGGTTTCGCATCAATATTTGTCAAAGCGGTTGTGATTAAAAAAGGTTTGGTCTATCTTCAGAACAGTCTCCCAATAAATGGTCCTCCTCAGCTTTTCCTGCCTGTCAAAAATCAAATATCTAGAGTAACTGCCGAGTTGGTACGATTAGAGAAGCAAGTTTTAAGCTCAAGGCTGAGGTAAAACTCTGAATACCCTCTGTTTTTTTTTTCATTTTTTCAGAAGTTGCATGATGCTGCTCTATTTTTAAAGAATGATGATGCATGTTTACAAGAATCACAAATTCCAAGTGTCTTTGATCGTAAAAACCCAGCCCTCATTCCTCACCATATGTTGGTTTCTTGTACCTACTCTGTTAGCTGCCCTTGATGAGTGTAAAGGAGGATCTTACATTTTGTTCAGAGCAATATCCAACGTCTACTACATCAACCATCTGATTCTCTACCGACGATCTCAAACCATAATCTTTCTGTTTGAAGTCTACCCGAGGAGGAAAGAGTGCTCATTTCTAATAGGCAATAGCCCTTTTGGTTAGCATTCTTCATGTAAAAAGTCCCACTCTCCCTCATTTACACACAAGTTTTTGTTCATAGTTGGTGTTTTCTGCAATGGTGTGAGAATGCTTGATTCTATTATCCGGATTAATATATATGGAAACTGACATTGAATTATCATATATTATTTTACATTTAGAGTAAATAACATTAACTTTAATTACAGTGTTGACAGAGTGACTCAACAAGAATAAACCTCCACCCAAAAATAATATGAGTTTATTAGTCCAGTTAGAAAGAAAATTGTCTTACCTGAGTCTAAAAAAAAGGGTACATACACACCTGTTAAAAGATTTCTTCAAGTTCGGATAGCTCAAGAGAAAGATTAAGATATACACGTTTAAGAGATTTTTATATTTATACGAGCTATAATATATGTTTAGGACCTATTTAATGTGTCTATTTTCTTACATGAAGTCTTCATGTTTAAGCAAGAACTTGAAACCCTTGAGTTCGCATAAAAATTTAAGGAGATCGTGATACGCAATATAACTTAATCGATTCACTTTTCAATTTTGCTAAGAACAAAAGGTGAAAAAACCAACGTTGTTTAATCATTTATTTTTCCAACTTAAAACTCCTAACGCTGTACTCTATGATAAAGATCAGGAGGTGGTTAAATTTTGTGTTGCGGACCCCATTTTGGTGGAATCTCCACTTAATCTTGACCCAGGAATCTCCACCAACTCTCGTGATTACTTCCAGAGGTCTGTTCAGACATGACTGGTTCAAATTAAAACCTTTGTTTGAAATGTTGGTTACTACGATTTGAGTGGCAGAACTTCATGTGAGATGCCGTGTGTGGCCTGTGTTTTAGCCAAACAAAACAAAAACAGAGAGAGAGAGAGAGAAATGGCGTGTCCTATAAATTGAGACCATGTGAAGATCTCTTTCAAGTTGAATAACTAGGGCTCTCTAGTCTCTATCTTCTTCTTTCGCTTCCGAGCCCTGCAACAAAGAAAGGGTGGGTGACAAAAAAGGAGTTACAGTAAGGTAGATAAGATACTCTCAGGTATTCTGCAAAGAGCAATGCTAGAGAGAAGCCACTATTGTGAGTGCACACTTTGCACTCACTGTGTGGCTTCTTCTCATCCTTTCATTTTTTTCTCATTTTAAGAAACAGATGGTCTAGATGAAGCCACATGGTATGTGCACAATGGATGCTGCAAACAGTGGCTTCTATCAATATTTTTCCTTCTGCAAATATATAACATGGATATCTAAACTATACTAGTTTATCATCTTGGTGTGGTGTTGTGGAGGCTTCAAATGATATATCGAGAAAGGTTGCACTAGGTTGCATTTAGGAGCATATGCTTGTGCAGAACAACAGAAAACATCTATGGCTGCCTAATAATGGCTTAATTTTTAGTGCCCTTTATAGTTAAGTGTGTTTCCTTTTAATTTGTTTCAACTTTGTTGAATGGCAGAGGACGACATGCTTGAATCAACACGACCAAGGATGACATGCCGTTTACCTACTCTAGCTCCCATGTAATATTTTATTTAATTCTCTTTGCAGATGCCTTCTCTTTTTATATGGAATCATGATTTTAACAGGGTCTGCAATGCAGGTTTGAGGATGACTGTGTGGAGCTGGTGTGGGAAAATGGTCAGATTCTTATGCGAGGGCGATCAGGTAGAGTTCAAAAGGGTCATTCTTGGACTGGTTATTCTTTATCCTCCTCCAATGCTCAGGCAGAAAATGGAGAAAATATGCACACAAAGAAAGCAAGGTTAGAGACCATTTGTTCGACTCTGAATGACACTGCTTTCTTAGGTCTCTTAGGTCGCAGGGATTCTGATATCAACTCTACCGATAATAATAATTCTTCACAAACTGGTTATCATCTTGAATCATCGCCCCAATTATATAAATTCAATTTGGAAGACAACAAAGGCAAGAGCGAGGACAAGAAGTCCAAACATTCCAAACCTTTCCAAGAACCGGAGCTTGCTACCTCTGGGTATTCCCGAGCATCAGAAACAGTTTTAGGACCAAAACTGAACTCAAGCAAGACCTTATTGCCAATGGGTAGTGAACGGCACACATCAACCTTACAGGAGCGTGATTCTCAACCTGATAAGAAATATGGAGCAGTGAAAATCTCTTACTCACGATCTGCAGCTATTCTCAAGGCTAATAGTCAGAGCAGTGGTGTGACAAGGCCAACAAGTAGTCTGGTTTTTACAGGAGTTCAGGAGACGAAAGGTGGCAACGATGAGAGGCCTCCTCCTCTGGGTGGTAGAAACGCTCTTGAATCAACAGTGATTGAACGGGCTACTGCTTCAAAAAGTGTAACAGATATTCAGAACCAAGCAGAAGCAGAGCTTCTACCACCTGTTGCCCAGACAAAGGAGTCACTCCCTGGTGAGCACTCTGAAGCCTTTGGAAACCAAACCTCGAGCTTAGCAGAAAATACACGAAAAGGAAAGACCGATGTGAAGATTTCAACCAAGCCACCCGTTACATCGTCTTCAGTATGCTCACTTGGAGCTTCGAATGATCCATCATATTCTTTGAGGAGGACGTACGAGGAAACTGAGTCGTCGGCAGGTCCAAGTGAGGTAAACAGAAGGGTAAAGGTTCATGATCATCCCTTTATCCGCACCCGTCCCCATGGCTTAAAAATCTCCAACTTTACTGCAGAATGTTGAAGAACGGCAGGGTTTAAGAAAACAGGCGCCTGGTCGTAGCTGTACTGGTGGCAAGAGAAGCCGAACTGCAGAAGTTCATAATTTGTCTGAAAGGGTGAGTGATGCCCCTAACAACCCCTCCCCCCCCGCGCCCCAAAACCAAAAATTAACAAAAATAAAATAAAATAAAAAAGAAAAAGAAATCTCACTCCTTTGTGGTGAAAATTTGCAGAGGCGAAGAGACAAAATTAACAAAAGGATGCGTGTATTAAAAGAATTAATACCGAACTGCAATAAGGTTGGAATCTGCATTATATTGCAATACGGTGCTTTTTTAAGGTTTTTATTTTTTTTGTTTTGTTGCTAATTTCTGCCGTATGTCTCCAAGGTGGATAAAGCTTCAATGCTTGATGAGGCCATTGAGTATCTGAAAACCCTACAGCTTCAACTACAGGTAAATTTTCTAATGGCTTCTGCGTCAAGTGCATGAGTACTATGATATTGGAACGCGCACCCTATCTTTTGTGTCTTGAGGCAGATTATGTCGATGGGAAATGGTGTTTGTATGCATCCAATGATGTTACCTACAGCAATGCAACATATCAATGCAGCACATTTGACACATTTCTCTGCCATGGGTGCTGGGATGGGTATGAGAATGGGCATGGGAATGGGTTGCAACCCAGCACAATTCTCTACATCACAAGTAGGAGCCACTGCTCTGCCTGGGATTACAGGAACTAGCTTTCAAATGCTTGGATTTCCTGGTCAAGCATTTCCCATGCCAGTTTCACACCCATCCTTCATTCCTTCGCTTGGAAGCCAACCTATCCAATCAGTTCTAGCACATGGCATCTCTGGAGCCTCCCCACTTTTAGAACATCTTGGTTCTGCTCCCCTAACAGGTTCAGAGGATTTCAGTCAGAACATCTACCCAGAAAAGATTAATCACGGAAATACAGAATCCTCAAAGATCCAAACATCAAGGTGTGAGCATTCACTGGCAAGACAAACATATTTTTTTCCTTGAGGTTAAAAATAACCATTTGAAGGATAAGCAAATGAATTCAACCACAGATTTTTTCCAAGGTCTTGTTCCAATGAATGTCAGCTGTAGAATAGGAAAAAAATAGTTTCATACTAGAAGAACCGCAGCTATGGAGCTTGACTTCAAATTTCTGTCCTGGAAATCAAAGAAAATCCCAAACAATGTGTTTTAGTGCAAATATATATATATTTATATATAAATATGAAAATGTAGTAAATCCTTTATAACAGTCCATTGGCTTATCATTTGGCATTTTTTTAATAAAACATATCTTACTTTGTTATGGTTTTATAGATTAACTGAAATGCTCATGATTTCTAATTCATGCAGCTTGCACTTTCCATCTGTCCAATAATCACCTATTGAAGAAGAAGATGAAGATAGTGCCAATGAAATAGCCTTTTCTCCTTTCATACTTTGTTTCTCAAGCCAATCATCACAAGTTCATCAGGATATACTCAATTTTATCCTATGTTCCCAGCGACCCAGGGCTCTTTAACCATCAGTAACATAGGCTCTTGTCAGTTGAAACAATGTTGGAATGGCATGGTTTGAGATCCCCTAGAATTATCTTCCTTGGTTTTTGAGAGAGAAAGAAACAAGGGGTGAGCCTTACAACATTATCAAGTATATATTACTGTCCGTTGTATAGTAGTAGTAGGACTTATATATTGTGTTTATCTCTCACCAAAATCTACCTAGTATCGAATTATAATAGCAATGGTAGCACATTCTACAACTTGGAGCGTTTCTTTCAAATAAATAAGGAAGATAAGTGCTACACCCACAAAGATATCTAACAAAAGTAAGCTAAAAAAATGGTATGATTTCATATGATAAGTTAGATATACTTTACAACAAAAATAGCTTTATAATTTCTCATATCATATTAAATCACATTAATTTATAAATTTATTTTTGTACTTAATGCATTTCTCAACAAGGAATGCATCCGCACTGACTTTGGTAAGACAAATATTTATATCACGAGTTTTTGTCAATATGGGAGATTACAAATTGATGTAACGTAATATAATATGCTAGATC
>QEOT01006405.1:10075-31632 GCA_003123785.1 Pterocarya stenoptera | reverse complement strand
CCTCTCTCTCTCTCTCTCTCTCTCTCTACATCTTTTCTACCAAAGCTCCCCTACAAATCCATTCAGAGCCACCTCCAGCCGTTGCTGACAGTTCACCTAGGATTCAACAAACTTGCTGTTTAAGGGTAGTATATCCCTCATAGCAGGTGGGACTAGCTCCAAAATGGGAAGGCACTCTTGCTGTTATAAGCAGAAGCTAAGGAAAGGCCTTTGGTCACCTGAGGAGGATGAAAAGCTTCTGAGGCATATTACCAAGTACGGCCATGGGTGTTGGAGCTCTGTCCCTAAGCAAGCTGGTAGCCTAATTTTTACTCTTCCCCTGTGTTTTCTTATTCTCAAACTAAACCTCTCTGCAATGTTCTGAACAAGAGAAATTTCTAACTCTCCATCTCCTTGTGATGAATTGGCAGGTCTGCAAAGGTGCGGGAAGAGCTGCAGATTGAGGTGGATCAATTACTTGAGGCCTGATTTGAAGAGAGGCACATTCTCACAGGAGGAGGAGAACCTTATAATTGAACTTCATGCAGTTCTCGGGAATAGGTAAATTCTTATTCTTCTCCTCGTCTAAACATTTTCCCTATGGTTGGGGCAATCATTAATGTTGCTGAACATTCTTGGGATTCTGTGGCTTGCCCAGGTGGTCTCAGATTGCAGCACAATTGCCTGGAAGAACCGACAACGAAATAAAAAATCTCTGGAACTCTTGCTTAAAGAAGAAGCTCAGGCAGAGAGGCATTGACCCCGTTACCCACAAACCACTTTCCGAGGTTGAAAATGCAGAAGACAAAGATACAGCAGCCAAAAGCCGAGACAAAATGTCGGTGGTGTCTAATGAACTGAATCTCCTCAAGACAGACAATTCAAAGCAAGAGGCGGCTTTACTTGAGCAGAGACCATCTTCAATTGCAGCAGCACAAGGCTGCTACCCATTGGAAGTTCAGGGTCCTTCCAGCTCCAAGACAACGAACTGCAGGAAGAAAAACAACAATTTGATGACAAACACACCTAGCAAGGACTTCTTCCAAGATAGGTTTATAACATCCCACCAAGAAAGTTCCACCATCGACTGCCAGGCTTCAGATTTTGTGGGGCATTTTCCGCTTCAGCAATTGAATTATGCATCCAATGCCAGGCTCCCCGCAACCTCAAACCCCATTCAGTGGTTCACCCAAACTGGGAGAACATTTGATATGAATTCCGAGTTCACCTCCAACGCAATATCTGTTCTTTCACCTTCTTCAACCAGCTCATTTCTTCAAACGTCTATTGGTTACAAGCCTCCACCACTTACTTTTCCCTCCGATAATGTATCCATCAGCTCTTTCGCAGTGAATGGATCCCGTTACTGGGAACCAAGCGCCACCAACAACAACAGCAATTGCAGCAGTGGAAGTAGTAGCAGCGCTGAGTTGCAAAGCAACAGCTCCTTGTTGGAGAACAGCTTATTTTCTTGGGGATTGGGCGACTGTAGCACATCAAACAAAGACACCCAAATCCATCTGATGGAAAGCCAACAACCGGAAGACATAAAGTGGTCTGAATATTTTAATAACCCATTATTGATGGCGGCTGCTTTACAAACAACTCAAACTTCACAGTCTTTGTACAGCGAGATAAAATCAGAATCGCATTTGGTAAACGATAGCTTAAGTGCTATGTGGCCTCATAACAAGCAGCAAGGTCCTTTACAACCTTCTGATTTATGTGGTAAGGATATCCAAACGCTAACTGCGGCCTTTGGACATACTTAGCAAGCCATTATTAACATGTCCAGCCTCTGGTCAGCGGCGGAAGAACAAAACTGCAGAATTTCAGTTACAAGAGGCTTCAAATCCTAGCCTGTTTTCTTTAGTACAGATGTGTGCCACATATTCTTCTCTTGTATATAGGTCAGAATACAGAACATTTTCTCCGCCTCTGGGTTTGATATATTTGTGAGGAAACATTCTTGCTATTATTACCTTTTTCTTTCTTCTTTGGTGTGAGGTAGAATTGCAAAACAAGGCTTGTACCGGTGTCTTTTACTCTTCTTTTTTGTTTTTCCTCAATGCATATGCTCTCTATAATGTTGCAATTCTTTCTGTTGACCATTTTGGAAAATATCTTATCTGTTAAACTTAATCATCCAGCAGGGGATTCATTCAGCTTCCAGTTACTCCTTTTACCAGTGATAATGTCAAATCTCTCTGTTAGACCATGGCTCTCTCTCTCTCTCTCTCTCTCTCCCTCCCTAGGGCCTAGACAATTGAATATTACATGAATCCTCTTAATCCAATTTCTTTTTCAAGATTATGATTCAAATGGTTGCCTATCACTGTCTTCACGGGACGCAAATCTCATTCACCTTTATAACAGTGTTTTCGTTTTCGTCGTTGAATATGCGGACTATTTTGAGAAAATAAAGGAAAAAAATTATCGTGACATCTGCAATACGTCTCATTTGCTTGATTTGCAAGACTTTGAGTTCGAGAGCAACTGCTATCTCTTCTTCTCTCTCTCTTGTACACACGTGTGCATGCTCCCACACATGCGCGCGCACGAATACACACGCACGAGAGCGCGTTAAGAGTGTCACCATATAGTCCAGAAGAGGGTGACTCCACAAATGAATTGAGAGTTGTTCACTTTGGAGTCCGTACAAAGAGATGGTGACTCTCAATATAATAACGGCCATATGTTTTCTCCATGGCTTGTAGCTTCTTCAAGGCAAATAGCATTATCTTAAGGAACACTTTGGAATAAAAAAATAAATAAATAAAAAAGGAAGAAACTTCCAATTACAGAGGAAAAAAGAAAAAACAAAACCCAATAAGACTACTTATCTACCCGGCTTCTTGGATGCTGCCAAGATGCTTGGTATTAAAGACCAACCCCACTTGGTTGGCACCACCTGGAAAAGGTCTCTTCAAAATGCAAGACCAAATGGCTCGAACGGGAAGTGAGGAAGGGAAGAATACAAACTTAAGCGAAGGATCTTTATATTGCAAAATTGGTTTGCTTTCTGAAATCCAATGTCACTTTGTCTTGATCATGCAAGTTAGATGCATATTATGTTCTAAACCAGAATACAATGAATACAAGTTCTACAAGTTATTGTGAATTGAACAAATAGCAACTTCTTTCAGGACCTTCGGTCCATTAAAACCGTGGAGTTTCAATTGAACACTTTGCGAAGATTTAGGGGGTAAAGAACAACCAACATATAACTAAATTTCCATAAGCAGAGCAGAAATTAATGCATAATCAGGAAGCCAACTTGTCTAGGAAGACCAGAATGTAAGGACCAAGGTATCTTCTACACAGGCGAACTTTTACAGTTGCCATCGAGGCATCTGAGTAATACTAAAAGATCACTCTCTTCTGCATATCTGTCTTGTTACTAAAATTATAAAAATTCTGGTCTGTACTTTTGTTGCTCTACCCACACTTAAGGTAGAGGGAAAAACCATGTACAAGAAAGAAACAGAAAAACCCAATTACGAGGCTGCTGTAAAGCAAAGCTATAAAGTTTTTATCTACATCTGAAATAAGAGCAACTTAATCTGTTCAAGCCCACTACTTCTCTAGGAATACATCTTCGACCCAATAAATGACAAGAAGTTCCCCCTCGCACCCCACTTTGCAAAATAATCAGCAACATTATTCACCTCTCTGGAGACATGATACACTTGAAGTGATAAGGAATTCATGATTTCCATAAAGCCAAACCGGTCATTATTGGAAAATGAAGCACAAGCAGTAAAACTAGCAGTTTTCAGGAGAAATTAGCAGTTCCAGTTTGTTAAGAATTATAATACAAATAATAAAATCTACATATTCCCATCATCTTAAGCTTTTGAGATAACTGGTGATTGTAAGAATGAGAAAAATAGCCTGCTAGTATGTATGGCTCGTATTTCATTTATATAGCATTTACAAGATACAAAAATAGAGGACAAAACAAAGGTTTACAGTTGTACAAGAAATAAAGAAGGAAACTATACAGCTGTGAAAGAATCCTATGGCAATGCTATTTACAGTAGTGCAATACTAACATTATGCTTAAAATAAGAAAGAAATCACATCAGATGTTATGAGATCTGAGGAGAAAATCATGGAGACCAGAGAATCATGGAGTTATGGCTGATATGTCTCTTAAGTGATTTCAAAAAACAGTTCT
Source organism: Pterocarya stenoptera (assembly GCA_003123785.1). Classification (NCBI taxonomy): domain Eukaryota; kingdom Viridiplantae; phylum Streptophyta; class Magnoliopsida; order Fagales; family Juglandaceae; genus Pterocarya; species Pterocarya stenoptera. Next base: position 27,473 of record QEOT01006405.1, on the reverse strand, counting down.
GTAAACTAGTTGAATTGTGGTAAGTTTAGAGACGTCAACTTCCTTCATGATTATCTATTCTTGCAAGACGGATCAAGCATACTTTGAAGACTAATATGTAAGTTTCAGAACAATTATGAAATATTAGTTGGAAAGTAAAAGTCAAACTCCACATCGAATTGCGGGTTTTAATTTCATGCATGATGCATCGCGCTGAAGTTAACAAAGGAATATGGCCTTAGCTGATTGCTCTTAAAAGTTGGGTAAAATACCCAAGCAAACCATACATCAATCAAAGCAACAAGGAGAGTGCTTTGTCTTTGAAAAGGAACTCCTAGTAGCAGGAATAGGTTGATTTTGGTTTGCTTCTAATTAAAATGACAATTGGAAATAATACTGATAACTTCTAACTGATCCAACCATATTGGTGTATTACCATAGCAACCAAAAGAACTCAGAAAAAAAAGTTGATACTACTTTCTATCTCAATCTGATAAACAGTCTTTTCTTTACAAAATAAATATGTAAGACCATACCCATATTGAGTGATAAGAGTGGATGGTGTATGGAATCCGATATTATTTGGACAGGAAAAGTTCTTGCTCTTTATAATAATTTCAATAAAACTCTTAATTATATCATTAGGTAGTCTTTTTAGAGTATAAGCTCAGTATTAAGGCACATGTTTCTTCTGCCTCAGATCTCACTGCCTCAAAGGAAGCTTCTAGTGAAATCGACTCCAAATCAAAACAGAAAGAAATAACCGAATCCTCATAGTGGAATGCTGTGGAAGAATCTAGAAATATTCTTTGTAACTGAATGCATGAAATGCATAGGATTTACGCCTGTAATAGTGGCCTGAGATCGAGAAACTATGTACTACTGTAGCAAGCTGGAAAATTCAATTCGAAAATGAATTTGTGGAAGGGAAAGTCTGATTGAGCTATTTTATCAAGCACCTTTCGTGCACCTATTTTCGCTTTCCTCTTTACTCAGATATGACTTGGACCTCCCTTTACACATTACACTAAATAAACATGAACTGACAATAACCAGAGGATGCGAGTAGTGCCAGCTTAAAATGTGTTGTCGCCTTGGTTTAGAAAAGTCTGTTGGACAAGTGCAGAGTAGATCGAGGATGTGAGGAAAGAAAAAAAGTAGAAAGAAAGAGGAAGAGGAAGAGAGAATTTTGGGCTGCCTTTGCTGGAACTTTGGGCTGCTACAACTTGGCCCCAATACTTTTCAAGCTTTTGTGTGGACTTTATTTCTCAGTTTGGATGGCCCATTGGGCCCCTTGTTTACTTCTCTACAGATAACCCCAAGTTCTTCCCCTTCTTTGAACTCCGCATTCTGTATCCCAGTTCTTTTTAAAATAATAATAATAATAAGCGGTAAACACGCAATCTTTTTATTTATTTATTTATTTTTGAATATTTTAAATATTTAATTTGTTATAGTTGATAAAGTCTCGTTGCTACTATTTATTGCTTTTCATCCCCATTAAGCAAATGATTTCAATTGGCCAAAACAATCCCAACAAATCGAGGGGTCGTTGATCTATTTCTTCCTCATTAGATCAGGGACACGAGGCAATGCATACGTCTGGCATTTGCAGTCGACAAGCACGTTGATGTTTATTATCACTGCAGTCCCAGAAAAACATAATATAAAATCTGCGAAAGGGCCTACTTTATTTGTACCTTTTTTTTTTTTTTCCTTTTTTAAGAGCAAAACACAGAGAATGCCACTATATTTATTAGTAAAATAACAGTCTCCTTCACCGTCCTTCTATTCCTGAAAACTACATGAGCCTTCTTGATCGTGACTCTTGATGGGGAGAAGAAGATAATGCATGTGGGTCACCCATATCTTTTGTTTAGAACTTGAATGGAGCCCTCAGATCAAAAAGGAACGCGTCCTAGCCTCTCTTATATCTTGTACATGAACGAGAAAACAGCTCCACTTCCTCCACCTATATACCTCATGATCTAACGCGGCAATCGACCTTCATCCAGCTTTCGTCAGAATATATTGAATGCGAAGATAGCACTGGGAAAGTAACCTAAATACACCTTGTTTAAAAAATAAAAGAAATAACGTCACCCGTATGTACGTAACTCTATTTCCTTATAATTTTCGTGGTTCTCAATCGGATTGAAGCCTCTTGTTGAGCATCGATTGGTAGCTACGTTAATATCATGAATCTGATCATCTTCTCAAGAAATTAAGGGGGTTGCAGCTTTGTGTACATATAAATATATATATATATATTGCATTCTAGATGCATGGTCAAACTTGAGGAGTTCTTTCTTTCTTTCCTTTTTTTATTATTTTATTTTATTGAGTCCGACGTTACGTTTGCACCCGGTCAACGCATGCTATATATGAAAAATTAGTCCAAGGATATTAATAGGGTTTAGACTCGGATTTATATATTTATGAAATGATGAAGCTGAATAATTAAATGATAGAAAACGATAACACAGAGGTGTACGTGTAGCAGTAGTAGTACTTTATAAGGTGATTGAATCAAATAATAAAAATTAGGATCGGAGGAGCACGTAAATTTCTTTAAATTATCTTGATCAAAAGTTTGTAAATTCCAAATTAACTAATTTGTATTTTGCATGCATGGTATTCCTTAATTGGTCGAAAATGATCATTATCAATGGATGTGATTATCCATGACTACTAGTAGGGTTACACCTGATCTTAATTTGCTGGTGCTATGACGTGGGTTCAAATACCTTTCAAGCGATCGAGATAAATCATGGGTACGTATATATGAGTTAAGATCAGGAAGTAGTACTGGATAAGATCATCTTGAGAAAAATCATGTTTCATTTATCATGATTGTGCTTTATATTCCATTTCCCTATAATTACTAAATAATTAGTACATGATTCCATATATATATATAAATATATATATTTATATGTATATATATATTCCATCCCTCCGATCCTTCCAACGATAGTCTAAAACAAGTCGATCTTGGAACCACCAAAATTAAAACAAATGAAATTTGAAAAAATTGAATTGTTTATTATACTTTTGTATGAGAATTTGAAAAAGTTATAATGATTGAAATGAAATGAAATGAGATAAAAGTATTGTATAAGCAAACGGAAGATATAGATCAATGTAAGAAAGATAAATACCTAAAGTCTATTTATTCCAATCTAAAAAAGATTTCGTGTTTTATATTAAATAAAAACTATTTATTTCAAATAAGATACAAAATAGAATATTCTCTATCGACACTCAATTAATAGATTTCGAAAATAGATTTTGATACGACGTTAATTAATAAGATGTTAATTATTAATATATATAATGTAGTGTTTATACATTGTACCTGTCTTTGAATCGTCCAATATTATAATTTCGACCAACAATCAAGACAAATCTCTTCTCCATTAATTTGTGTCTCTATAAAAGAAAAGGAAAGAAATACACGTGTGTACATGGATATCGCCATCGTGGCAACATCAAGCCGTCCATTCGTGGTTGACGTCAACAAAGCGGGCCTAGGAATGGAGTCCAGTCAGAGAGATCAAGGGTCGGTGAATTTGCTGCTAATTTACATTGTAATCCCTTAAGACCAAGAGTTTTAGCATTATAAAACAACGTCGGCCAGATATATTATAATTAGTAGTATAATTAATAATAGCAAAATGATAGCTACACCAATAAAATATACCTATCATTTATACCCATTTTTTTTCTTTTAAAGATTTGTATTTGTTTATTTTTTAGTTTTTTATTTATTTTTTATTTTTTTCAAAAACATAAATAAAAATTTATTTAAAATTTATTTACACTATCGATATCGAATTTAACAATCGATTTATTATTTATTTATTATTTAAAAAAAAAAAAGAAGAAGAAGAAGCAATAGTCGCAGATCAAATGTATGTGAAACATGGTGGACCCATATTTCTCAAATAAGGGCCAGGCGGGCATGTGTGATTGAAGAAGATGGTGCTGGTGAGTGGACACCAGTGGGCCATGTGGTGTTGCAAATTCTTGTGTATAAAAATGAAATAATTAATTGATTGATCAAAGGATGGTTTAGGGAAGACTGAAACAGGGACAGGTGTCTCATCTTGATCTCCCCATACAGCAAACAGCAAACAGTGAACACGGTTCGTTCACATCCTTTGTCGGCGAGAGATAGAAGGGGCCCAATAACATGGACCCTGGTTATTAATGCACGGTGTCTGGTTTCCAATACTGAGATAATTTTAACTTCAAATACTGTAATCTCTTTTTTATTAGTGTTGCGTATACTTATAATTTTATACATGTTCTGTTTGAATAGTAAAATATATATTTTTTATATCATTTCATTATTATAAATTTTTTAAATTTATACATAAAATATAATAAATAATTCAATTTTTTTAATTTCTAAAATAAGAATAATAGTTTAACAATATTTTATTCAACTTTTATCTCAACTATCTCATCTCAACTCACTATCTAAACGGTACCTTACTGATTGATAGTCTCATTTTATTAGTAATTTTTTTAAAATATTTAGAATTTGCACAATTTTCAATAAAGTATGTATAGTTATGTAAGTAAAATTATAAATATAGATAATATTTTCCAATCTTTTTTCCAACACTGAGATTATTTGACTTCAATTTTACAAAGTTGTGAGCGATGATATTTCTTGAACAGTGAATCTTTCATCTCCTCCACGTTCAAAATAGAGTCTAGTTGATGAGCAACTTCATTGCCTTCTCTATAAATAAAACCTATCTCCCCACCTTGAATAAAGTCTAGTTTCTGCTGCAAACCCTCCACTAGATGACCAGAGCTAGATTCATCCTTCTCCCCTTTACTCACAACTTCAATAACCCCATTTGCATCCCCTTCAATGATAACATCTCCTAACCCCAGCTCTTCACACAGAACCATGGCTTCCCACATAGCAGTTCATTCTGCTTCAAAATAACCATAGTTTAACTCTCTCTTAATACTTGCTGTAGCAAAAACCTCACCTTTATAGTCTCTGACGATCACTCTAATACCCAACCTTTTAGAAGACACATTAGTAGCTGCATCAAAATTTACCTTAAGTTTTTGATCCTCTGGTTTTTTCCATCCACTTCCACCCCTGCTACCATCTTTGGCTGCAGTCTGGTTTAGTCCTCCCTTATCTTTCCTTGAGCCAATTTGAAGTCCTCATATCCAGCTAATGACATATGTACAACACTAGTAGGATCAGTAAACTTTTTGTCAAAAACCATTTTATTCCTTCTATGCCATATATTTATCATTATTAGAACCAATTTCTCTATGTTTTCAATTGTGACTTTGCTATACAATTCCTCCCACAACTAAAGAAACCTCTCCAAACCCACTCTCTACTTCTGCACAGGATTGCCACTCTCAGCCCAAACATTAGTGGCTGTTGAACACCACCAGATAGAATGCATAGCAGATTCTTCTTCAATCAGACAAATTAGACACATAACATCTTTAACAATCATTCTCTAATATAGATTTAGCTTTGTAGGCAAATTATTGTTTTCCAGTTTCCAAAGGAAATATTTTACAGCCCCTGGAACCTGGAACTCCCAGCTTCCATACTTGCTTCCATAAAATATCCTCTCTACCTCCTTATGATGTCTCTCCTTCCCTTTGTCTCCTAGCTTGCTGCTGCATATGATAGGCATTCTTAACCGAAAACTTCCCATCTTTAGTTAGGTTCTAGATAATTCTATCTTCTGCACTCATGGGGCTAATAAGCATTGAGAGTATCATTTCAACTTCATCCTCATAAAAAATGTGCCTTACCAAATCCACCTTCCACCCTTTAACAAATTCATTAATCAAAGCACTTACACGAGCATCAGCATTAGCACATTCACTTTAGTTTGAACATACTCAATCACAGGTTTAGACAGCCATTTTTTACCTCATATTTTAATGGCTTCACCATTTCCCACCCTCCATCTCATACCTCTCATAATCACCCCCAAGGCAGACCACACACTTTTCCAGAAGAAAGAAGGAAATTTATCCAAAGAAGCTTCAAGTAAAGAAGTATCTCTAAAATATTTCTCCTTGAAAACTCTGGCAACTAGAGAACTAGGGTTTTTTAACATTCTCCACCCCTGCTTGGCTAGCATAGCCAAATTAAAATCTTCAAGCATTCTAAAACCCAATCCACATAAGATTTACTCTACCCCAACCTGCTCCATTTCCACCAATGAATTTCATCCTTCTTGTGCTGAGGCCACTAAAACTTTGCAAAGAGTTGCTCTATTTCCCCACACAATCTTTGAGGCAGTTTGAATACACTCATAGTGTATGTGGGAATAGCTTGCAAAACAGCCTTTATAAGAACTTCCTTCTCAACTTTTGAGAGGAAATTTTTTTTCCAGTTTTGAACCTTATTCCACACCCTTTCTTTGAGATCCCTCAATGTATTGTACTTAGATCTACCTACAATAGCTGGCAATCTAAGGTACTTTCCATACCTACATAAGTGTGAAGATCTCATCTCTCACACTTATCTTCGTGTTTTTGCTAAAGAAAATAGAGGTCTTATGCTTATTTAACTTCTGCCCTAAGGCCTTTTCATAACACTCAAGTATAGCATACATATCCCTCCATTCCTCAATTGTTACCTTCCTAAAAATCACACAATCATTTACAAACAACAGATGATTGACCCTTAAGCCACCCCTTACTGCAGCTACACCCTTGATCACTCATTCCCTCTCAGTTTTTTTAAACAGTTGACTTAAGCTTTCAGCACAAATAAGAAATAGATAGGGAGATAGAGAGTCTCCCTGTCTTAATCCCCTCGAATGAATAATTTGCTTGACAGGTTTGCCATTAACCACCACTGAATATCTGACAGTTTGGACACAAAACATAAGCAGCCTGGTGATCTTTTCCCCAAAACCAAATCTGCTCAGCAAAAATGGCCACTCAACTCTGTCATAGGCCTTAGACATGTCAATTCTTATAGCCATACTACCAGATTTTCCTTTATGCTTAGACTACATTGAGTGAAGCAACTCAAATGCAACCAAGATATTATTTGTTATGAGCCTATCAGAAATGAAAGCACTTTGAGTTTGTGAAATGGCAACATGCAGTATCTTCTTTGCTCGATTTGCAAGGACCTTTAAAATCAGCTTATACAGGACATTACATAGGCTGGTTTGTCTAAACTCCATCACAATCTTAGGCATCTTCACTTTTGGTACCAATGCTATGATTCTATGAGTTAAACCTGTCACCATAGATCCCCCATTAAGAAAATCCAGCACAACATCACTAATGTCAATACCAAGAAAGTCCCAATGCCTCTGATAGAACCCAACCCTAAATCCATCAAGTCCAGGGGATTTTCAAGGTGACATTTGCTTGAGAGCTGGAGGAGTACACTTTTGTAAAATACTCCCCAAAAGCCCCCTTCAATGTCTTCTTGCTTCCTTAGAATACCCACATGCACATCAATGATTTAAGGAATCGTATTCTTTCTTTTCCTTTGGCTTGCACAAACATGAAAGAATTTTGTATTACAATCTCGTTGTCACAACCAGTGAGCCTTGGCTCTTTGCTTTCACCAATTATTCTCTTGTTCCAACAGCCCAACCAATTTTCTACTTACCTTCCTTATTTCATTAACATTATTAGGTCCCTCCTTTTCTTTTAGTTCTTTTAATTCTTTTGATAAAGACTTGATCGCAACCCCTCTCCTCGAATCCCTACTTGAAGACCATTTTCTGAGGGCCTGTCTGCATGAATTAAGACTTCTCAAAACACTTAACAGGTTGCCTCTCATCCCCTCATTCCTCTTCCACCCCTCTTTTACAGTTTCCCCACACTCCCCTTCCTTATCCCAACTCATTTCATAATGAAATGCCTTTTTTTCCTTCCATTAAAAGAGTTGTCACTAGAGCAAGAGAGCATAATGGGTAGGTGGTCAGAACTCCATGCAATCACAGTTTCTACATCAATTCTATTAAAGAGCCTTCTCCATACTTGGTTAACAACAACTCGATCTAGCCTTTCTTTTACAAAAGAGCCATCAGTGTGACCATTACTCCAAATATATTTAGTTCCCCTCCATCCAATGCCACTCAACCCTTCAAGAGAAACAGCATTTCGGAAATCCTGCATCTGGCTCTCTCTCCTTTCATTTCCCTCCTATTTTTCATCTTGAGAGACCAACTCATTAAAGTCACCAAGTACACACCAACCCACCTCAGATAAAGGCTTCAACATTTGCAAGAGCTCCCAAGAATCCTTTCTTTTAACAGCTTCTGGATGCCCATAAAATCCAATCAATAGCCACTTGTGATTGTCCCCTCTACTCTTCACCCAAAAACTAATGTGCCATTGAGAAAAATTCAACAATTCAACCTCCTTTAAATCCTTCCACACCACCACTCAAACCTCTCGGCTCCACCATCATGCAACCATCAAAAGCCAATTTCCTTTGTATCATTTCAACTTTAGAAGATCTCAATTTTCTTTCCATAATGAAAACAAAATCTGGCAACTTATCCTTTGCAAGCTTATAAAGGACCTAAACTGTCTAAGGGTTGCCAAGCCCTCGGTAGTTCCAACTTAGGGCCCTCATTGGTCCTGGCAGGGTTGCCAAGCAGCACCTACCAACAACAATAGAGTTTCACCTTCTTTTTTAACTTTCCTTTATTTCTTGATACAATCACACCTTCTCCTTCCACCTCTTCCCCTTCTCTGTCCGTCAACCTTTTTCCTCCCACTAAGTTTGGCCCTCTTTTTTCCCCATCTCTCTAGCTCTCCTCTTCCAAGTCTTTCTAACCTTCACATTTTGTTCTCCCTCACTCTCCTCATGAGAAGATCCCACATATTGCTCAAGAGTTTCCCCCACCATCTTCACCCTCCTAGCATCTTTTTCTACACACCCCCTTAATCAGATCATTAATGGATCCCTTTTCCTCATTTGGTATCTTGACCATCATTTGATCCCTTCTACTATCCCCCTCCTCCCTATCCACCTCAACTCCCTTCTCCGTCACCTCATTTGACTCAGACTCCTCACCTTTACTCCCTTCAGAGATTGACCCTCCCCTAGCATCATTTTGAGATACACTCCTCTCTCCCCTATTAGATCCCCCATAGTTACCTTTCCCTCCACTCAATCTCTCATCCTCCCCTCCCTTGAAATTTCTTCTTCTTAGTCCCCCCCTCTGCTCTGAGCCACGAGCCAAATTGCTCCTGTATAATCTTTCCATTCCCAAGCCCCTCACCCTCCCTCACACAGCCCTTCTCCCCATGAATCAACCAACCACACTAAAAACATAACCTCGGTAGTTTCTCATCTTTGAGGTTAACCCATACATTTTGCCCATTCACCTTAATCCACCTACCTCTAACCATAGCCCTTCTCAGGGGTATTTCCACCCTCACCCTTGAGAATACCCCCCACCCTATTCCATCTATTGGGACATCAACCACACTCCCTAGTGATTCACCAATCACGCGCCCCTTCTCGTTCGTCACATAGATCATAGGCAAATTGTGGATCTGAATCCAAAACACCTCACTGTCAAACTTCCACTCATTTGGTTGGGCAAAAACCTCAAATGCTTTCAGTGCAAGTAAGTGGTTGTTAAACAGCCACGGTCTGCCGTCTAGCACCCGTAATTTATCAGCCAAGGTTTGAAAAGTAATCACAAATTTGTTATCACCTGCTCACGAAATTTAGCTGGTTTACTAATTCGCCAAATCTTCCTCATCGTAGCTAATTAAATCTCCGTGCCAATCACCCTTCCCTTACAGATCTTTCCAACGATGCTACACTCACCACACTCCCATACCTCCTTCTTAGTTTCCTTTCCAACATCTACCACAAGCCTCTCCTCCTCCGAAAGCCTTAGCTTCTCCCATTGTGCTTCCAGTTTCTTCATACCTCCACTAGAAGACTCTTCCATGGCTGCCACACGCTCTTCTTCCTCACAGTTAATTATAACTGTTTTTCATCACCTCTATTTTCTAGAGAGAAAAAGAATAGGAGATTAAGGAGCTTTAATTACCCTTATTGATTGAATATGAATTCAACCCCTGCTAGAAAGAGCCCGGAACGAAGTACTAGTAAGTACATGTTAGAATATGTGGAGATGGGGTGCTTGTGGAGTTGGATGATCTTATAGAAGTTAATTAAGGTGTCATACCCATGACCATCAAACCTAAACACAATTTCTAAGATTTATATAGAGAATTATTATTAAGAAATTCAAAATGAAAATAATTTTATAATCTACTGTATGTAATACAATAAAAAGACGTGTAATTTATGGGATTAACAATCCCAAGCAACCAATATCAAAGTATTAATGCGTCGTACGTCCTTATGATCTTCCAACTATATATCTATATATTGGGGGGGATTAATCTTTAGTTGAATGGCCAATGGTTTAGGTATTCGTGGTTGCAGGTCGCATTTATCTTCTCTTCTTATGTGCCCATGTTCACATTCAATTCTGATATATATTTAATTTTGAGCAATGACCCACTCAAGACTGATGAGTCCTATATTTTCCTTCAGATATAAATATATATAATTATTTTTATATACTCATTGTGCGTGCCAATGATGTATTAATTCATCAAAATAATTATTTTATATTAAAAAAGTAACGTAAGTATTATATTAATGAAGTGCGCAAAAGAGTTATAAGTAAAAGTACTGTACATACAATTTCTTTTATATATATATATAATAGAATATATGAAGGGGAGCTACGTGTCTCTTGTCCAGTGGTATATATGGGACTCTCTGCCAACGTGGTTTCTGTATATATATCATGAGAATTCCCTACACTATTTTATCGAGACGCACTTTACATGAGTTAATTTGAAAATGATAGAAAATAGAAAATGTAAATGCACCTGCGTGTTAAATATTATTGATAAATAATGTGAACATCATTTTTTATCGATGAAAATTAATAATATTTAATATATATAGATCATATCTCTATTCGAATTGTAAAATATATATAAATAATTATAGAATATCAATATCTTAAATTTCCTGCAATCGTTGTGCTAATATTGGCCAATTATCTGATGAGAGAGTCCTGACCTAGACCGAAACTATACATACAAGTTCTAACTTCTAACGAATCCCCTTTAGTTGTGTACTGAGACATTCTTAGAGAGACAACGTCCATTTTCTTTCTAGAAAAAATCCATTTTCGTGAGAACTTTCGTCGGAGAAGAGGGTGGAGCTGTCTCTCACCCTCCTCTCCTTCTCCTTTTTATTTTCACACTGTATCTACACTTTTAAGATAATGTTTTTCTCCTCCTCTCTCCACCGGTTCGGTTTTACACAAATTTGCTGTTCTCCGACCACCATATGCCTATACGCTCCTTGCCACCTCATCCCACAGCCTCCGATCTATTAGGATGGCGCGGAGTTGCGCCAAAAAGGTTGGTGCGTTGCCCTCACGCGCGTGTTCCCCACGTGCCGCCGCATAACAATGCTTTCGACGGCTACACGCGCCGTACAAGCAACTTCGTCTCGTAGAGATCTTCCAGATCTGGGCCACCCTGTCTCCATCCCACAGGCGCGCGCCATAACAGGAGCGCAAACATAAAAACGATCAGCAGATCTGTCCACTTGATGCCAATTTTCTCGCTATTTTACCGCTTTCCCTAATCTATGATCTATAAGAAGGGTCTGAGGACCTCACCAAAAATCATATTAGGACGACAAGCAGCAGTACACCCGTCGCTCACATCGCTTTTAGCAGAGGTTCCACCGCTTTTAGCAGTGGAACCATTGTTCATAATTTATTGTGAATAGCTTATTTCCATCTGTTAAGATGGCGTCCTCTTTATAGGACTTGGGTGATGACTGATAAATTAGTTATAAATTATTTTTTTTTCCACCACTTTGTACTGTTATTTTTGCATTGAGATGTTTGTTGGGAAATCTCACTTCCTTTTCTTGTATCATCTTTCCAAATAAAATATATATGTTTAATTGCTTAGAAAAGGAAAAAAAAAAAAAAAGTTATAACTTTTAACCCAACACGTACACAGTTACACAACTACGACTGAATCTACGTCTACTCTCATGCATGACTTATATATAAGTCGTAACTACCCTGTCTCCCTATTGTCACATGAGTCTTTTTGGTATGCTCGACAAAACAAAAGAGTAGTAGTAATTAAAAAAAATGCGATGAGAAGGTTTTTTGACCCTCAATTTTCAAAGTAATCGAGATCATCAACCACCACACGTAAATAGTATATATACGCATCAAACCAATCGATTCTCCGGGTGTCAAATATTTTAAATTCTATGTGTATTCATAATTTATTTTTTTATTATTTTATAATATGGTATTAGATGATAGGTTTACAAGTAAAATATAATAAATAACTTTTAATAATCTAATATCAAATCATGAGATGATGAAAAAATTATGAGAATTAAGATTATAGGTAATATTACTTGAAAACTATTTCCAAAGTATCAAAATAATTGAATAGCCACTTTCGCTAGTAAGAGCATTGGCAATGGACTAGCCATTTGCCAATACAAGTCCAATTTAAAGAGCAATATGAGATAAAACGCCCACATCAGTCTGGCTAAATTAAACTAAAAAGCTAAACTAACTACAGTAAATCTTAGGAGCTCTCTATCATTGGCGAGCACCTGTAGACAGTCCATATAATATTTTTATCATTTCTCTTTCCTCCCGCTATATTTTCCCTCGGCTTTTTCCTCCCCAAAATCCTCTTTCTCCCGAACGTCCCTTCTTCCTTCGCCCTTTTCTTCTTCTTCGCCCATTTCGCCCTCGCCCTCGCCCTCGCCCTCGCCCCTTTCTTCTTCTTCTTCGCCCATTTCGCCCTCGCCCCTTTCTTCTTCAACCCGCAACTTCGTCGCCCCTTTCTTCTTCAACCCGAGCCATAATTTTTTTCTGCAGCCCCATTCTTCCCCAGCCCGCAAGCGTCCCCTTCTCCATCCCGATTCTTCCCCAGCCTCATTCCAGCGGTCGCATTATCCAGCTCTTGAGGTCGTCTTCGTGGTCTCCAAGGTAAGTCTCTCTTCCATTTCCAGCTCTTCTCTCCCTCTTCTCTGTGTATTCTCTGGGTAAATGCACTGCTATTTTTTTTATTTTTTGTTCTTTTGAGGATGAAATGGTATATTGGTGTATTTATGGTGTATAACATTTGCCACAGATTTGCCACAGACTTTCTTGGAATTTTATTGCATTTGTCATTGGGTATTGATTCACCTTTAATCTCTGTTTTGGCATATTGTTTGTCTATTGTTTGTTGATTTCGGCATAGTATTTGTCCGTGAGGCATATTGGAGTAAAAGAAAAAAGCTATTGTGATGTTGTGATGTTGGCATATGCAGGCATCATGTAAACTGTTTTGTGCTACGTTATTGTGATGTTGCACAAGTTATTAAAAAGCTATGGGAAGTTAGGGGTAAAAGAAAAAACTCAGAATGGAAATATGATTGCAAGCATCAAGAATTGTGATTTGTCACTATCACACCTGATTTCCCATTAGTTTAACCACAATGATCTTAATTGGGGTGATCTCAAATAATTGTATTACTTATTTCATGTAATCTTAGAAACTTCATTCATTAATTATAATGACTTGGAGATGTTCTGTAATTGAAAGAGACACCTGGAATTCCTGAGACGATGATAGCAGAGGTTCTTTAAAATTGAAAGAAACTTCATTCATTAAATATTTCATTTAATATTTGAAATAGATCATGAAAGTTATTTAAAATTGTGATTTTTTTGCTAAATGTAAAGTTGTAATTCATGTTTTTAATGAAGTGGCACGTACAAGTATATTTGTTGGTTTTAAAATAAATTACATATAAAGATACATTTGTGACCATATATATATATAAGAGGGAATATTAATTATGAGCTAATTAATTATTACCTCTATTTTTCTGCGATGAAAAAGTCTCTGTAAGAACCTATTATGCCTGCGAATATGTGAAGAAATAAGAAACAATATTTCGGCCCATCTTGCTCTAGATATTGAGATTAATTATGAACTGGTTAGATTATTTTTTAGTGCTGTTTGTGGGCAGGAATGAATGCACCATCTTGCTATAGATATGATAATCACATTAAACTATCTTCTTACTTATAAAACCATGATAATCACAGAAAACGGTTTGGGAATTTTAGTTTAGATAGAGATATGAACTTAAGTATCCCATAACTTTAGTCAACTAGTATTTTCTGCAGTTTACTGGATGCATTTGTGTTAATTTCCTGCAACCATCTCTTGTATATTAGGTTTGGCTAGCATTGAGATATGTATATTCAAGCCACATGTTTATATATTCAAGCCACATGTCTTATATATCCAAGCCACATGTTTATATATTGGCGCACACTTATCATGTTTTTCTTTGTTCTTTTTCCTTTTTTATTCATTTAGTGCATTTATCTATGGATTTGTGCTTATTTTTTCAGATGGATGTTTGCTGTTTTCAAATTTTCAGATTACTATTTTGTTTTGTTTGGACTGTTTTGATGTTGAGATACTTTAATATCATGGACTGTTACAATATGTTTGAGTGATTGAAGGGCATCATGTGTTTGAGTGATTGAAGGGGGAAGAGAAGAGAGTTGGATTAATTTGTAAAAGGTTGATTGATTTATCAACATATATAGTTTAATACATATAGATAAAGTGAATATATAGGTTATATAAAATCATGCATTCAACAAGTTATTAGTTTATGTTTTTCCTTTACTGGTCTTTTTAAAGATTGTTATCTCCTCTGCTTTCTGCTGGTCACTGGAATTGTTTCATCGACACTAGCTTTTGAGGAGAGTAATTGCAGGAATGGGCATAGATTTGGAAGCATGTCATGGGTTTTGATCCCATGCAGTAGGTATGATGCAGAGGAAAAAAAATGTCTGCATTTGGCTTGGAGATATGCATTGCACGCAGAAGAAAAGAGGACGAGCTGGCAAAATCCATGGACAGATCAAATGAATCCAAAAAAAAAAAAAAAAGAAGGCCACGGTTAAGAGCTACAACCAAGTTCAAATGTGCATGCAATAATTTGCAAAAGAAATACTCACACGTAGAAGTACTTAATTCCTACATACATGATCATCAGGGTCTTAAATGATAGTCAATATTAAGTGAATTTGTAAAATATTAAAAAAAAATATTATTAAAAATAATAATATTTTATTATTATTTACACTTTAGGATAGCTAGTCCAATGTGGACTAACATTTTAGCTAATTCATATTATGGCCAAAAGACAACATTCTAGCTAAATTTTAGACTTGGCAATGACTAGTCCATTGCCAATACTCTAACAACTCCTAACTGCAATTTGTTGATCCACTTATTTTACATTAATTAAAAAAAATGTCTCTTATATATAATGATTATCCTCTTTGAATATGGAATTTTTAAATTTTTATCTTTATGGGGTTGCATTGGAGACGCTCCACCCCTTGTATATGTTGTGGACTTATTTGAATAAATGAATCTTTGAATATTATATAAATAAATAAAATATTGTACATTGAGCACATGATGGTGACACCTAGAATCATTGATAATGGAAGCCACGAAGGCCGGAAGGGTAAGTTGGGAAACAGGAGAACTGGTGCTACGGTATAAATAGGGTCGTTAGCTGCAGCTGTCGACTCTACTGCCCTTTTTATCCTTTTATTATCATCATGATCCATCAAGGCAGAAACGAATGATTCACAAAAGCCCAAACGCCATTCTCTCTCTCTCTACATTTATTATTCGCTCTCTCTCTCTCTCCACTCTGTTTTGCTTTAATTCACTCGTAAACGCTTTACCTTCTTCACTTGTTTTCTTTCCAATATCTATTTTTCTGACTCGTGGTTGTTCTGGTGCTAGCACCAATAATTGACCAGACTTTAATTGTTTGGTACCAAGTTGGTATCTGCGTGGAGGAGAGACTGTTTGAGATGGCTTCAGATGAGACTATGACCATCCACTCTTCAACACTGGAAGATGACTACGATGATGATATCTATGATGGGTATGATCATGATCATCAACAACCCCAATATCCCCTGATCAACTTGTCTAGGCTTTCCGTCTGTACGAGCAGTTCTAATTTGTACGAGAATGATCATGAAGATGATGATGATGATGATGATGATGATGTTGGCCATGGGAACTACTATCAAGCTGCAGAAGGAGACAATGGCATGAGGATGTTCATGTCACGCTTGTCCATTGAAAGCTTTGATGCAGACGAGGAATATTACTCCGATGAAAAAGAAGGAAAAGAACTAACGGGGTTGTCATCTGACTCAGAGAGCGAACAGGGTTGTTATTCACTCCCGGCGACACCACGTCGTAGGAACCGTGGTCATGGGCTGCTGAATCAGAATCATCAGCAGCTGATAGGGGTCAAAGAGTATGCGAGCGAGAATGAATCTCAAAAGAGTCTTCTACCAAGAAAGAAGACGAGGAACAATGTGAGGAGAAGGAAAATCATCAGGGAGAGATGTCTGTTGGAAAAAGCTGGTTGGGAAAACTTTGACTGCAACAAGATGAGCAAGAACAACTTGATAATGGACATGGGCGGGATGGATGCCACGGGGGTTAATTCCAATTGCCAAAGCGTCAGTGGGGAAAGCGAGGGCGGTGCGGGTGGCGGTGCTGGCGGCTGTAGTGGATCAGGGGTGATGGTGATAACCAGGCCAAAGGGAGGCAAGAGGTCTCTGTGCATGGACTTGGAGGAAGTGAAGGCTTGCAGAGATCTTGGGTTTGAGTTGGAACACGAGCGCATGCTGGAGATGCCCTCTCGCCTCTCTATTTCCGGTTCACCGCTTGACACCAGCAGTGGCGGCAATTCCCCCATTGCCAACTGGCGTATCTCCAGCCCAGGTTAGTGCTCATTGCCACTCTCACATACGTGAACGCAAACACACAACGTCAGGAGAACAATAATATGAAAAGACATGCTAGCTAGGCAATATGTTCGATTCGCACGTCTTGTGCACGCTTACATGCAATGCCTTCTTCTATGCATGTAACATTTCATTGGGTATGAATTTTCAACTGAAATTAGGATAATTCTGTAACATTCCTCCATAATTTAGTCCCATACAAACTTACCGACAAATTTGATGATGGTGTTCATTGGTATAGCTAGCATGCGTGCTGTGGTGTGTATTAATTCTTGATTGGCTTGAGTGAAAAGAAAGATATCATAGATTGCATATATCACGACTAATCGAGTGCTATGAACGTGCGTGACTTAGGTGATGATCCACGGGACGTCAAGGCTCGGCTCAAGGTGTGGGCACAGGCTGTGGCTCTCGCATCAACATATCGACAGTGAAGCTGACTACTTTTCTAACTATATATATCCACCTTTTTTTTTTTT
>QEOT01006404.1:185892-202516 GCA_003123785.1 Pterocarya stenoptera | reverse complement strand
TACTGATGTTGTCGATTTTGTTCCTAGAGTGAACATGAATTACAATTGAGTTTAAAAGTACTATATATTGTAATTAAAACGAATTATATATTTACCATGAATTAACTCATCAGTCATGCCTTCGCAAGCTAGCTGATCTCTAATATATATAGTACTACTAATGCATGCATGTTCACGTTCTATTATATATGCAATATGTAAATGTAATAGCCAATTAGTCTTAATTGGTCGGTTTCTCATGTGATCCTAAACTCAATATATATATATATATAAGCTTCGCTTAGGACGACTGGAATGCCACATATAATATTGTCCCCTAATTATATATATTGTTGGAGAGAGATCATGACCAAGACGTACGTACGTAAACATAATTTATACAACCTTATGGGCTTATTAATTGATCTCCTATATATTAAAAATGATACAGTACTTCATCTTCATCCAATAACTTATAATTCATGCACGATGGTCGATCGATGGCTGAGTCACCTAATTCATTGAATCTGAATCAATTTGAAAGTACATGTACATGCAACAGTCTAAATTAAGACTAATTGGCTATTACATTTACATATTACATATATAATAGAAAAATGAGTGTTTATGACGAATTAGTTGCGACGAAAATGAGTACTATTTGTGATGAAAATAGACTCGCTTAACAAGAAATAGTCATTTTAGCAAAAAAAACAACTATCAGCAAATAAATAGTTTTTTTTTGTAGTGAAATGCCTTCAGATCTTGCATGCAGGATATAATATATATGTTGCCTCTGATCAAGGAATAATTAACGTCCTTATAATTAAGGACCTCATGTTTATAGATTCGACTCAAAATTATCTTTACCATGCCAGTCGGCCAAGAACTTTGAACTTTGAATTATATATATAGGTAAAGATTGATCATGCAGTAGCGGCGCCCTCTCGGTGCGAATAATAATTCAAAGTTCTTGGCCGACTGGTAAAGATCATTTTGAGTCGAATCTATAAACAGGTCCTTAATTATAAGGACCTCAATTATTCCTTGATCAGAGGCAACATATATATTATATCCTGCATGATATATATAAATATATATATATAAATATATATATATATATATGCATTACCCGGCCGGCCTGTCAACTCCGAAACCTTTGTTGAAAAGTAGAATTGATGGTATTTTAAAAAGGAATTAATCTTTGTATCAGTTTACACACCACACACCATAATTTTTTTTTATTTTTTTTTATTTATTTCTCTTATTAAATGTGTATTATATGGATGATGAATAAAAAAATATAAATGTTTCAAGAAGAGTAAAATAAAAAAAAAATTGAAAAAAAATTAAAAAAAAATAAAAAAACACATTAGTGTGTGGTGTGTAGGCTTATGCATAGCAATGCTCTTTTAAAAAGAATGTATTTTTTGTCCCTATATAGTTTCGTAACTTCCAAAAGTGATACTATTGGATGTGACATTTAAATAGTCCCGTATCAAATTCTCCAAAAAACTACAAGGAGAAGAATATTTGTTTCTAATGTACTATGAGTGTATTGGCACATAATTGCATGTGACAAACCTAATTTAATTAAGGTTTAATTCTCTTGGATGAAAGGCATATGATGAATTGTTGAAGAAAACTGAAGAAAATACAAGAAAGTGGCATTTGCTCGACATTCGCTCATTGGTGACTTGAGCGAACGTCAAATAGAAATTTTTCTCGACACTTGCTTGAGTAAAACTCAAACAAAGAATTCGCTTGACTAGTCGCTCAAGCGAACTTTAGACAGAAAGTTCGATCGACATGTCAGGCGAGACTCCCTCAAATGCAAATACCCGAGGTTTGACTTTGACTAGGGTTTGAATTCTTTAAAGTGTCCTGCTCAACTCTAAGTATAAATAGAATAATGTGCACGACTTTCTAGGAGTAGAGAAAGGCCAGAGCAGTCATTTTCACTATATTCTTGATAGGAAAACCTTTGAAGATCCGTTGCGCATCCAAGATTATTTTTCCATGAAAAGCAAACCTCCATCTTACTATTCTCGTGGACTTGTTCTTTGGCTGGAAGGGATTTCGAAGCTACCTGGGTGCAAAGATTAAGTTGGTGCTTGTGGTGAAACTATCGATCGTCCGGAGCTACTTGGGCGTAAAGATCAAATGGGATACTCATGATGTTGCAAGCCAGATTTAGTTATTTCAAAAGTCTTGTAAATATTTATGGATTGGTTGTAATAAACTCAAATTTCTCTAGTGAATTTTAGGTGGTGACTTACACCTGGAATGGTTTTAGATATTGAAGACATTCTTCAAATGAGTTTCCAATTCGTTACCAAATTGCTATATTGATTATTTTCTGTGACTGATTTGATTGATTGCAAATTTAAACAATCCAATAAATTTAACACATATCACCCCATCTCTAGGTGTTGTTTAGAATTTGAACTACCATTTTTCAATTTCAACTTATAACAAGGACTAGTATCTCTCTCACTCGGGTATATAGTGTTTAGGTCAGTGGGATAAGTTAGAAGATTGAAGTGAGAGTGAAAAAAGATCGACACAAATTCCTAAAAAAAAAACCTGAGTGGTCTCTCTACAAATTCAAGATAGAAGAAAAATCCCCCAAAAAAATGCAACTCACTCTCTAAGATGAGTTATATCCATCTCTCGTGTGAGTTATTCCCCTCTTAGTAGTATTCCTTTCCATCCTTCCTCTTCCATCTCCCCAAATTTCTCTCTAACCTAAGTGATCTATAAACCATCACCCAAAAATAAGTCAATCCATAAACTCCACTAACATGTCATCCAATCAATCAGATATCGACAAACTCATCAACCAAGCTAAAGCATTGTCATGGAGTGATCTTCAACTTGAACTAGAGGTAGGTCCAATGCCTCATTTCTCCAATCTAACACTGGTAGGCAAGCTAATATCCTAGAAACCTTTGAACAAAAATACATTTCATGCAACCATCAATGTTGTTTGGAGCTTTGTTCTAGGCCTCATGACAGAAGATATTGACACCAACACATTCATGTTCACGTTCCCAACTCAATAAGACAAAGAAAGGGTGCCAACTAACTGTCCATGGAATTTTAAAGAATTCCATATGGATTATGGTCCTTAAGCATTGGTCTCCCAGACTCGGCATACACGAAGTTGCACTCAATTTCTCGATTTTTTGGGTCAAAATCCATGTTCTCCCTATGGAAATGCTCACAAATCAGAATGTGAAAAAAAAAAAAAAGGAATGGCGTTGGAATTATTGAAACACCACTCCCAGAAAGATTTGATTTAGCACGGCCAAATAAAGAAGTGAAAAAGATCTTGATCAAATATGAGAGGTTATCAAAATTCTGTTATGGATGTGGGGATTTACGACACATTGCTCAAGATTGCCCAAAATACTTTGCTCTACCCAAAGTCTCCCAATACGAATCGTGGATGAGAGCTTAAAATTCATTATTTAGAAGGAATGATCCATTCGGTTTGCAGCAACATGCAAGTGAAGGACAAGCATACCAAAGAGCCACACTGCCTCCAGTTCGTATTAAAGAACCAAAGGAAAGACAATCAGGACAAAAAAAAAAAAAAGTAAGCACCAGCAAAAACATACTGTGAAACCCTGTATTTTAGTGTTTTTAATTGAATGATTATTTTAATTAATTCAAAGATTGGTTCTCTTATTTTAAATTTTAAATGATTTCTCGTAGGTTTATTTTTATGATTTTTAAGTTGTGAAATTTATTTTGATATGCTTTCTTAATATTAATTATTATTTTGCATTTAAATTGCTCTTAAATTTAAATTAGTTTGTTTGTGGGCTTTAAAAATTATTGTGTTGTTGGATTTTTATTATTATTTCATTTTAGCTGGTCACTGCATTTAAATTATTTTATTGAACTTACTGTTTTGAAATTCTTTTCATTAGATCAATTTTGTGATCCAAGTTGTGAGAATTTGACCTCTTTTCTTTTTCTCCGTCATTTCCTCTGCTTCTCCACTCCCGCGCGACAGCCCCCTCCCCTCTCCCCCATCCATTTTCTCTTCAGCCCATAGCGCCACTGTGCGCTGTCCGTGGCCAACACCACCACTCCCATTCTTTTCCCCACGAGCCTGCGACTACTCTGTTTTCAGCTCCTCCCTCGCCGCCGTTAGCCTCCACACACGGCTTTTGTGCTCCAACACCGCCGTTAGGCCACCGTTGGCCACCAGCTTTTCAGCACATTACGACATCCCAAGTACCTAACTCACCCTTCCTCAGTCCCGATTCGCCACCCTTGAAGCCCCTCTAACTCATTTTTAAATTTGAGTGTATTTTGGCCTCCAACAGCCTCCCACGCTGCCACCCACGGCCAACGACCACTACTAATAGCTTCACCAACAACCCTAAGCCCTTCCCTAGCCATCCCTAATCTTCGTTTATCCCCGTTCAAAAGTTAGATTTTTTAGACCCACGGCCATAGCACAATTTGCACTATTTCGTGGTTGTGCCGCCACCTTTTGCACCTCCTTGATCATTCAAAAATTATATTTTAGCACTGTAAGTAATTTTTCAAAGAATTTCTTGAGATTTAAATATATTTTTGCACTAACAAATCTTCTACAATCTGGTTTGTTGTGCCGAACATTGAGTCCAAGGAATATAAGGGTCGGTTGGATGTGAAGATAGGTTGTTTATTTAATTGAATTGTGCTTGCGTGCATTTATGTTGTTTGGCATCATGGCATTTATTGCATCATTTCATGCATGCTCATGTGTTGTGAATGAAAAATAGGTTTTCATGTGAGAGATAATTTTGGGTATGTTTGAAATGATTGAATTGAACGGTTTGAGAGAAAAGAAAAAGAGACTGTAGGGATGGTGGTAAAGTCCCGCTTGTGATTCCCGCTTACGGTGCACACAGTAGAGATGGTGGTAGTTTCGCCTATGATTCTCGCCTATAGTGTACGCGGTAGGAATGGTGGTAGAGTCCTGACTGTGATTCCCACCTACAGTACTCTGATAGGTACCCCTTGTGTGGAAAAGAACTGTAGGGATGGTAGTAGAGTCCTGCCAGTGATTCACACCACAGTGCACGCGATAGGATGGTGGTAGTCCCACCCGCAATTCCCGCCTACAACGCGAGCTATAGGGATGGTGGTAGTCCTGCCTGTGATTCCCGCATATGGTGCACGCGGTAGGGATGGTGATAAAGTTCTGCCCGTGATTCCCGTCTATAGTATCTAATAAATGATTTGTGTTGGGTCATTTTCTAGAAAAATAGCGGTTTATGATTTAATGGTTACGAGTACCATTTTCTGGAAAAAAGTGCGAATATTATCCATAGCGTGTTTTGGGTCAAGTGAGATTTTTGACGTGCGTTGTAAAATAATCATTTTCAAAAAAATGAGGATTTTGGATCACATCTATGTTTCGTCATGTACCCGTATGTTTGTTGGATGCATTAAAGTATTTTTTATCTCTGGGTTTGTTTGGGTGATTACTTACTGAGATTCACAATCTCACGGTATTCGATACATTGCGGTTCCATTTTATGGAACCGTAGACTTTGATGCAGATGAGGACGACGAGCCTGAGGCTTTGGCTCCGCCGGAAGAGTGATTTGGGGTTGCTCTCCTGTATCGAGATTTATTTTCCTACTTGTTATGTATTTTGCCATTTCTATTATATTTTTGGGATAATTGTATAACTCATATCTATACTACTTTTATTTTGGTAAGTTTGTATTTAAAATTCTGGTACTTAGTTAATTTATTTAATTTATCCGATGAGTTTTTTTGTACACTTTCTGCATGTACACGCACTTAGCACTTATCGTTGAGATATATGACCAGTGTTGTCATTATTCTGACGTCACAAGTCCTACTTTTCCGTACATGGGAGTCGGGGCGTCACAAATTCAATTGCTAAAAGAAAGGAGAAAAATGTTCATCAAGAAGCGCAGTTGTTATTCCAATTCCAAAAATAAGGGCAACAAAGTACAAATTTTTACATGCATCATATGTGCAAGGCAATGGAGTTTGTTCACTGGAAGCCAGAAGAAGGTTGTCGTCGAAATTCCAGAGGAGCAGGCTGAAAAAGATGAACAATGGACCATTAATAAACTGATAGCCCCATTAATTATTGCCAGAAGCCCAAATCCCTTCCCATCAGATATCTACCTAGCATTGAGCCCGCCACTTGTCATCTCTCCTAATAAATCCTGTCCCATTAACCACAAAACATCACACCAAGAGATCCCTCAATTAAATTCAAACTTGAAGCCATCCAATCTTGTCCCATTTGGTTTCTCTAAGCAAGACCCAATTGACTTAAATGCATTTTTCATAGGCCCATCAGTGTATAAACAGATCTTGTCTCACTTTGAAAAAAATATCGAGCTCAGTGCTCAACCTTGAATTGATCCCATCCACTGCCCTGAAAGAAAAATCCAGTATTGATAACAATCCCACCAATAGAGAAGGTCCAAAAGCAAAAGATAGGCCCACTATCTTAATTACTCAGCCCTAACAAGCCCATAAATTCAACCCCCACCTCAGACTCATCTGTTGAAAGAAGCCACAAAATCCTCCCCCTGAACCAACCTTTGATTCTGTAAACCCCAAGATCCCCACCCAAAAAATCTCTAGAATATCAAGCTAACCCTAGGAAGAGGGAAATAGCTCACCTTGAGGAGGATGTCCCACTGAAGAATTGAATTAAAAATCTTCAAGCGTTTACAAACAATCAAGATCCTAAGGCTCAGCTTAAAAGCACGGACTGATGAAGATCAAACATTGGCAACAATTATCAAAGTCAAGGAAAACAAAAAGAAAACAACAATGGACAAAAAGAAAATGAAGTTGTGGGTCACACCACATGCCACTGCCTATTAGGAAAAGTTGATGGAGCACCCCAACAATAACAAATCTCAAAATCCAATTTCTATAGTTGACATGGCCAAGGTGGCAAGGCCTAACCTGCCACCAACACAGAAATGAGACTGTTATGCTGTAAGTATATAGGAATTGCCCAGTCCTCTGCAATGCATAGCTTAAGGGCTCAAATCAAGTCTTACCAACCTAATATGAATTTCTTGGAGAAAACAATTTTGTATTGTGTAAAAACTAATTGTATTGTGAATAGACTAGGTTTTTCTTTATTTATGCATGTTCCCCCTAGAGAAAATGGGGGGCCTTTTGTGTATGTGGCTTCTAGGCATGGATGTCGAACCTGTGCATGTATATATCTAGTAATGTGATGGCTTTTTTGGTGTATTTTGATCATGTTCATATACATTGGCTAATTATTCTAGCATACAACCCTGCACAATATAGCCAAAAGCAATCATTATGAAATATGTTAAATACTATAGCTATGGCCTTTCCTAGACCCATGTTAAGACTAGGAGATTTCAACTCAATCCTTCATCACTCACTTTAAAAAATAAGTGGTAGGCCCTTCGCTTCTCCTTCACAACCCAATGGCCTAAGACTTTTCATGGACCAAAATGGACTAGTAGACCTAGGATACTCGGGCCCAAAGTTAGATGGTCAAATAAAAGGTATGGTAACTCTCACATTTGTGAAAGACTTGATAAAGGAGTTGCCAACATGAAATGGACAATTATATTCCCTAATGCAAAAATTCTACATCTGCCTATCCACTCCTCGGATCACACTCCACTAGTTTTGGATATTTATGGCTCAAGAAAATCTCCTAGATCTTTCAAATTTAAAGAGTTCTAGGCTAAGGATCCTTCTAGTTTAGTAGTAGTAAAAAGTGTTATGGACAAGATCATAACAGGATCCCTAATTATGTTCTTTTTCAAAAACTCAAAGTTGTTAAGAAAATCTTAAAAGTTTGGAAGAGAGAATTTTGGCCATATATCCAAACTATGATAAGGGAGTTGAATCATCACTTACTCCTGGTTCAGACCCAAGCTCCTTTTTATAATTTCATTCACCTTGAAACAACATAAAAAGTTGTCTTGGTGAACAACTCAAAAAGAGAAAATTTTTTGGAGGCAAAAATCCAAACTACATTAGCTCACTACCACTTATTTGAAACTAAATTCTTCCATATGACATCTACAATAAAAAGAAGAAGAAGAAGAAGAAATGATATTCATTGTCTCAGGGTTAAAGACCCATCAAGTATCCAAAGCATGTTTCTAGATCATTTTCATAAGATCTACAAAAAACTCGAACCTGAAGATTTGGATAACCTCTTTACTAAAAATATTTCAAATCT
Organism: Pterocarya stenoptera; assembly: GCA_003123785.1. Lineage (NCBI taxonomy): Eukaryota > Viridiplantae > Streptophyta > Magnoliopsida > Fagales > Juglandaceae > Pterocarya > Pterocarya stenoptera. The sequence continues at coordinate 194,295 of QEOT01006404.1, read as the reverse complement.
AGATAATGAGGCCCTTTGTAGAATTCCTACTGAAGAAGAGATTATATCAACCAATCATACACACATTGTTTTCATACCAAAAACTAAATCCCCAAGCACAATGCAATGTGCATCAATTTAGACCAATAAGTCTCTCCAATGTGTTTTACAAAGTTATTGCAAACATTTTGGCCAATAGGTTAAAGATTGTCCTCAATAAGTTCATCTCTCCACATCAATTTGCTTTTATCCCTAGAAAAGTGGTAAGAAAGGTCTTATGGCTATTTGATTACATAGAGAGGAATTTCTTGTTAGAAATTTTGGCCTGTTTAGGATTTCATTCAAAATGGATCAATTGAACAAAAGAATGCATATTCACTGTTTCATTTTCAACAGTTATTAATTGGTAGCTTTATGATTTTTTCAACCCATCCAGAGGCCTAAAGCAAGGAGACCCTCTTTCCTCTATCTTTTTCATCATGGGAAGTGAAGTACTTTCTAGACTTATCACTAGGGAGGAATGGTTGAGTAATATCAAAGGCATTAACATTAGCAAAAATGGGCCTTACGTCACCCACCTACCCTTTGTTGACTTAATCCTTTTCAGTACAACATCTGTTCTCAATGCTAAATCACTTATCAATTACCTTAACAAATACTCTTCATAGGCTGAGCAAGAGATCAATATAGACAAATCCTTCATCCAATTCAGCAAGAATTCTTCTGCTTTCATTATCAGAACTATCAAAGAGATCATGAATTTTAAAGCTTCCTCAACTAGGATCAAATATCTAGGTCTTCCTCTGGGTTTTGATAGACCCAATAGTCGACTCTTCAACGAAATCATGGATAAAATGCAATGGAATCCAAACTTTTATCCCAAGTAGGAATAACTTTGATTAGACCAGTAGCCAATTCTATTCTAACATACATGATGTCTAGTATTCTGATTCCCAATACTATTTCGAGGAAAGGGCATTCAGGAAGCTATAACCTGAACCAAGGTGAAGCTATGGCAGTGTTCATAGGAGTAAAGGAAGCAAATTCAAAGCATCTCAAGAATATCATAATAGAAGGAGATTCCCATGTAGTCATAACAGCTCTGAAGCAACCCCAAAAAACCCCTAAGTGGATTGCAGAAGGTTTACTAAAGAGACAAGAATACTGCTACAAAACTTTGAAAGCTGGCAGGCAGTAAAAATACATCGTTCTCACAATCTATACGTGCATGCCATTGTGCAATGGGTAGTATCCAACAAGAAGTTTAAAAGCATATCCTTGATAAAAATTTCCACCATATTTATTGGACTTTCACGGTTAAATCCGCATCCACTACAATAAAATATTTTTAAAAGAGAATTATAGTAAAGATACAAGATGGCTTAGATGGGTATATATGACATGCCTTTATAGCCTAACTACTACTTTACATGTGGGATCCATGGCATTATAATGGGGCCAATATGTGGTGCTTCCATGTCTAATGTGTATTTTCATTTTGTATTTCAAGGAACATTTGACAATCTCAAATTTTATTTTAACAAAAATAAGAAATTACGAAAATAAAAAATTGATGTTTTGTATTCCAGACATGGCCAGTAGGGCCAAACAATTAAACCGCATGCCATGCCCGACCTATTTTTTCGACCCAAAATAGAAAATGGGGGAAGGGTTCCGCTTCCAATTTGGTCCGTTTGAAACAGGTTCGAGATTGGTTATTACCCGATACTCGTAAAATGGTAAATATATTGTATACCTATTTGCAATGGCACCGTTTTGGATGTTTGTTTGAACTTAGCCTTCATTTTTTCAAGATCGTCCCAAGTCCCATCTTCGTTCTTCAATTCTTCATTGCTTCCCAAGTCCCAAATCTGTCGCTCTCTCAAACTCAGTCTCGACTCTCGCAGCTCCAGCCTCTGCCACTCTCTTGGTCGCATCTTCACTTTCTCAAGTAAGGTTTATTTGAACTGTTAGAGTGGCATGGCGAGCAACGAAGACGGAGATGAGGCTCTGGCATTCACTAACCCATCGTCTTCGTCGTCTCCAATCGCAATCTAGACCCATTCGACAACTTCCTCACCAACCCCACTTCGCACACTGGCAGCTCTTTTGGAAGCTTCCAGAACAAGGACTTGCTATCCGATTCCACCAACGACACCGAGTTCCTCTTCTCTTGCCCCAACTTTCAAAGGAGTCAACTCACTAGAACGGTCTACCAATGCCACGTCTTCCTCTGCTAGAAGAACCCCCGGGTTTGGCCCCCCAAGAATTGAGGCCTTCGAGTTTGATCACGTGCCCAGGCTGCTTTTCGCCACTATGATGGTTAGGAAGGCTGATATGAAAAAAGAGGTATGTATGTCTGTCTTTCAATATGATTTTATGGGTTTTAGTTTCAATTTTATTAAAGGTTGGTTTTTTTAATGGATTTAAAAGTTTTGCTTTTGCTTGAGGCGTGATTTAGAGTTATTGGTTTTTGGGGTCATTCTGAGCTTAATGGATTGAAATATAGTTTTATTACTAGGTGATGGTTGATGTTGTTTTACAAAAATATATTTTGGTTCTGAATGAAGCATCTAGTTGAATCTTTTGTCCTGTGTAATTAGGTCGGGTTGAAACACTTGATTCTTCCGGAACCAATTTCGAATCAGATAATCAGGTAATCGGAATACAACTGAAGCGGGTCAGAATATGGATTTTTGTGTCAAGTCGGGTGAACAGTTCTAATGACTAGCCCTCTTGTGTATTTTTCTAAATTTTGTTTTTTCTTTTGTATTATTTGCTGAGATATACCCCTTAAAAAAAAACAAAAGAGAACAATTTTCTAGCCCCTTATTGTTGTGTTTTGTCCTTTTCTTATGTTAATCCACTCTCTCACATCTCCCCTTCGTATTACACCTCATTTATTTGTACCTCTTACTACCTAAAATAATAATAAAATGTATAGACTACAGGCTAGCTAGAGATCCATATTGTTCATATACAACCTCACATTTGGGTTTTGGGATTTCCTGGGCTTAGCCCATCAGAGTTGAATTTTAACCAAAAACAAATATATGTGCTTGTAATCAGAACACTCGGTGCATATAGTGAGAAAGACATATAGACAAAATGAAACAAGCGTATCTTGCCTTTCAGATTTATCCCTCCAATTCGTCGTGCAGTTTTATGTACCAAACCATCACAATTTCATCAGTTCAAAAATTCTACTCGAAAGATCTCATGTAACAAAGTTGACACAATAACGAATCGCATTAGTTTGTTTAAGAACTTAACTTCAGATGGAGGCCAGAGCCTCCAGATGATCCATCTATCTGGTACCAAAGGTATTTAAGTGTCATTTCGATAGTAAGTTGAGATTAGATAAATTAAAATGAAAGTTAAAAATTTAATAAAATATTATTAAAATATTATTTTTAATATTACTATTGTTTTTATATTTTTAAAAAATTAAATTTTTTATTAAATTTTATATAAAAATTTATAATAATAAAATGAGATAAATTACTTTTTAATCCAAACGAGATATAAGGATGGCCCAACAACGTGCAATGGATTGCAATGTAGCCCAACCATAGCTTTTCAGCTCCCAAAAAATACCCCTTTCGAATTCCCACAAACAATCAAAAGCTGGGTCCCAAATTTTTGAATCCTCGAAACAGTCCCCCCCATACCGCTCTTATCTCTTGATAATATATATATAGCCATCTCACTCTTCACTTCTCCACCATAAAAGAAGAATTGGCAAAACCCTAACCCTTGAATCACCAATCTCATTCTCCTTTCATAACAGCCTCAAAAAACAAAAAATGGCTAAAAAGAAAGTTGCTCCCCAAGCTAAAGACCACGTAGAAGGAGCCCCTCAATCCCAAGACGGAAGCCAAAGCCACAATAACCAAGCCAAACCAGTGCATGACACTGCAGAGAAGCTGCAGAGCCTCAAGTCCCTCAACTCTCTGCTTCTCAAGGAGACTTCTGAGCGCAGACAACAAGTCGAGTCCTTGGAACAAGCCAAGGAGACCTTGCAGGTCGAGTTGGCTCGGTCTGGGGAGGAAAGGAATGTCCTGGAGGCCGAGTTGAATCTGGCCAGTGAGGAGAGTTTTGGGTTGGAGTTGGAGAGGAGTGTGATTTGTGCTTTTATGGAGACCCAGATTGGTGAATTGGGTGCTGGGTTTGATGGGTTGGTGAGAGAGAAGGCAGAGATTGAGGAAATGAAGCGTGAAAGCGAGGCTGAGATTGGGTTTTTGAAGAAAGAGGTCAATGAGCTGAAAGCTAATCTCGAAAATGAGAGAAATGGGCTGAGTCGGGTGTGCTTGGAGAGGGATTTGCTTAAGACGGAGATTGATGGCGTTGCTAAGGAGGCCAATGGGTTGAGAGAAAAAGTGGTGGAGATGGAGAGAAAAGAGAGGACAACTTTAGGTGAGATTGAAAAACTGCAAATGGAAAGTGAAGGGTTATTGAAGGAAAAGTTGGAGATGGAAAATGCGGTCAAGGGCTTGAAGAGGGAGAAAGAATCGATTGAAAGGAATTTGGACGAGTCGATAAGGGTTACTGAGAGGTTGAGGAGTGATATTGAGAGGGCTTTGAGGGAGAAGGGTGAAGTTGAGAGGGAGAGAAGCGTGCAAGAACTGAACATTGGTGAATTGGAGAAAAAAGTGAGGGAATTGAATGAGATTGTTACGAGTTTGAGGGCAGATGAGGAAGTTTTGCGCTTGAAAGTTTTTGAGTTTGAAAAGAGAATTACTGAGGCTATGGATAAGGAAAAGGAGATGACTCTGGAGATTAATGTCTTGGTGGAAGAGAAGAGGAAGACGGAACAAAAGATTGAGGATTTGAAAGAAGAAACGGGTTCTGTTCAGAGGGTCTTGGATGCTACTACCAAGGAATCAGAAGCTAGGCAGTACAGGATTCAGGAACTGATTCGAGAGAGAAATGAGATCGTGGAGTTGAAGCTTAAACGAGAGAGTGAGATTGTTGAACTGAATGAAGAGGATGGTAGACTAAGGAATGTTATATCTACATTGCGAGAGTCTTGTAGACATGAAGAGGAGAAGAGCAAGCAATTAATGTCTGAAGTTACTCAATATAGGGATGCTTTTGATCGAGTTACGCTTGAGAGGGACGAGATGCAAAAGGGTTTCTATGAGGAGAGCAAGAAAGTGAAAAACATGGAGGCTTTGGTTTCAGAGAAGGAAAGGGGGATTCAAGAAGCCGTGGAAGAGCTGGGCCGGATAAGGAGCAAAAACGAAAATCTGATGGAGAGAAATAAGGCGATGGAGAACAATTTGGAAGTTTTGGTGAAGGAAAAGGATTTGGTACAGAAGAACCTTGTCGAGGCCCAACGAGGAATTGATGAATCGATGGCTAAAACGGAATCGGCAGGCATTAATACAAAGCGGGTGTTGAGCATGGTGAAGAACACTGCAGCATGGGTGTGTCAATCTCAAGATGATATGGATGGTAAGAAAGAAGTAGTTATAAATGAGCAGAATATAGAGGAAGAAATTCAGGCATATGTGGTGGAGTTGGATGCCATCAAGAGTGCTTTCAGAAACAAGGAGAAGACAGTGGAGGATATGAAGAAACAGATTGAGTTTCTACAGAACTCCGTGGTGGAGGCACATAAGAGCAAGAGTTTCTGGACTGTTGTTTCTTCTGCAACAACACTTTTTGCTGCAGCGTCCGTTGCTTACGTTGCTAGAGGTCGCTGAGGTGCTCTTCTGTTATTTGAGCAAGTTGCCTTCCCTTGTAAGATCAATTGATCAAGTTCCAATTGACTAGAAAACTAATTCCGTTTTGCTACTTTACGGGTGACTTCAGATAATAATATTTTCTCTCAATGCTACTGAAGCACTCTCTCTTGATGTTTACAACTATTTTTAGCTATAAAAAAAACCAATGAAATACCATCTCGGTAAGTCTGTTTAGCTGCTTTTTTCGTAACATGTAACAATCTCTATCTGTCCGCACGCTACCTAATTCTGATGTTTGGATCTGTTCTTGCTATTTTGTTTTCTTTTTAGGTTAGTTTGTTTATTATTCTTAACAGCTCTTATGCTCCTCGACTGTTGAGAAAAATATCAAGAAGAAAAACTGGAGTAGCAAATGCATGCTTTGACTTTGTCCCATGCCAGTGTAATATTCCATCATATGGATGATAGAGGCTATACATTATCTTATGATCTACTGAAAAGCCACCGTGCAATATATGTCTTTTGAATCAGATCGTTCTTCAAAGCTTCAATGATAAAATTGGTTAGATATCCCTCCTTATGAAAGTGTTCTACTTCTGATATTATTTACAATAACCCCAAGTATAATGCTATCACAATATAGCAAAGTACATGTACAATTGTTTGCATAACAGTCAATTTTGAATTATGTGACATTGTATGATAGGATGTGAGTATTATGTGTTTGTAATTCTGGACTACTTATAATTACTCATACGTTATGGGGTTTGTCTACCTATGGATGATTGGATTGAACAGAGTAGTTTTTTTTTTTCATTTAGCTAAACTTTTTACCAATTAGATTGGAGTTGGGAAACCTGAGATATAGACATGGTTGGGTAGGTTGTTTCATGTCTGCTTCTGTTGGTGTTAGCTTAGAAGTAGTTTCTGGTAGCCTTTGATGTTCTTTTGGAGGTTTAGGGCTTAATTAGGATGTCATGATAATTCAGGAGATGGCAGCAATTGTAGAACCTGTAGATTACTGCAGCAGAGGGGCATAAGTAGAGCGAGCTTCTGAACATACAATTTCAGCAATACCTCTGTTGTAAGATCCGTTGCATATGTATTCATATTGCTAGGTGAGACAAAAGTGGCTGTGCCTTTTTTTGTTGTCATTTGTTAATCTTGGTTCTAAGATTGAGTCAACTGCATGAGGATTAATGGTGCTACTCTGCTTCTGATCTTATCTAATCTATGAGGATTATGTATTTTGATTAAGGCTGCAACCATAACATTAAATATGATGTTTAAACAGCCTCTCCCTTTTAAGTTGAGAAAAAGGAAGAAGATGAAGAGGATGAGAAGAAGATAGATGGCAAGACGACACTTCAATTTGTAACTTTTCGTCTTTCTAGATTTTGGGTCACTCTTTAAAGTCACAGATTTGTAGTTCTTAAACTGGCTTTTTCATCAGTGCTTATGATTTCCTCGTTTAATAAGATCATAATAACCCAATTTGGACTTTACATCTTAGAAAAAGCTTTAAATGTTGGTGAAATATAGTTTCCTCCTCAAACGAACAAGAAACGATATTTGCAGTCATGAGTTCTGTGTATTTTTTTTTTAAATAAAAATTAAGTAAATATAGGACTTATATGAAAAAATGGGCCTTACTATTTTTTAAAGAAAGTGCAGGAAATTACAAATGTAAGATTGAATCTAGCTATACTCTTACATCAAAGATCCAAATACAAGTAAAAATTGAAGGCATAGGCCACAGACACATTTAGTATCGACAGCTGTGCAAACAGATCCATCACCAAGAAAGTTGAAATGCAATTAAATCAGAAAAATACAGCTATTCACACCCTCACATTTATGTTCCATCCGATTTCTGTTCGGCATTTCAAGGCTCAAATTCATTACCATAAGATATGGCTTAATCTCTCTTCTTACCTTCATCGCACCAATGTTTTTTTTTTTTTAGTGTTTTTTTTTTTTGGTAATTTGGAAAGTTACAAGATATAAAGAAAATAGAATGCTATAAATGAAAAGGAGCATTGTAAAGCTTGGAATTTGGATCTCCTATAATTTTTATCCAGACTTTAAGTCTTAGAGTGGAACAGAAATAGACATATAAAATGGATCATTTAATATTTATTGAACATTATTATTCAAAAACTGTATTCTGATAGTTATAAATGAGACTTTCTCGTATGTTTTCACAACCCCTCTTAACTCATCTCATCATTATAATTTTCTCAAATTCTCACACAAAATAAAATAAACAATTCAACTTTTTTAAATTTTATAAAAATAATATTAAAAAAATATCTAATAATATTTTATTCAACTTTTAACTTTAATCTTAACTCATTCCATCTGCAAAAACAAATGAGCCTGGATTTTAAGATGAGTTTAGTTTCAAATGAGCAGAAACAACTTGGATTTTTAGAATTTATCTAAGTTAATTAGAGTAAAGCGCATTATTCTTGACAGCATAAACGGACAATTAAAACTTATCCCAAACAAAACAAAACATACGACTTTAAAAGCATACTTGAGCCTCCAGGTGATTCAAAAGTTCATTAAATAGGGTTGCATGTCTTTTTCAAAAGCTTAGCTGTTCGTTACCAATACACCAATATTCTTCTATCATTGTGAAAGCAAATCCCAAAGACATTAAAAAAGGGTTAGTCCTCAAGTGGTCCCTTGGAAACATCCAAATTCCAACCCCAACCCCCCCCCCCCCCCC
>QEOT01006404.1:147805-184896 GCA_003123785.1 Pterocarya stenoptera | reverse complement strand
ATATATATAAAACACTAGCAATGCCTGATCCCGATTGATCGGCCACCAAATGTTACCCCCAACACTCAATTCTTCCTCCCTTTCCTTGCTGGAAGTCAGAATGGGTAATCTTAAATTTGATGTCTGCTAAACTAAGTCAGGTGGCTCCTGCCGCCATAAAAACTTCATCAAACCAATTCCACAGTTTCCAGACAACAGGATTTCCACCACAAAAACAGTTTTGGTCCAGCTACATGCTGAACCATACCTTCTGCACCCAACAATCAAGCCCAGCCACCCTTATACCAAGAAGAGAAACCAGACCCCAAGAAGCAGAATGGTAGCGACGCCATGATGAATAAAACAGTAAGTAGTATTTCTACACAATCTTATATACTGCACGCAACCTCTTAAATACCGACAGGAATGTCAAGCACTTGTTGTGAATGACTGCCTGTAGGCAAAAGTTAAGTCTATTAACAGTCAGAAGACTCAGAACCCACAAAGTTACTTATCTCATCCATGACAGTATAGAAGTGATTGTTGTTAGGCAACAAGTAAAAGCCAATTGTTGCCTGCTCCAGATATAGAAGTTTCACCTTTTGGCCAGCCTTCTCAAGCCCCTTGACATAAGCCAACTGCCGGTCCTGAATAAGGTCCAAACTAGCCACCACAACAAGGCTCTTGGGGAACTTAATTCCTTCAAGGAAATTACCCTTGGGACCGAATGGGTTACAAGCTGGATGGTCTCTATCTTCCCCTTCAGGTAGGAATGCTCTCCAATACCAGTCTCGGTCTTGGATAGTAACAAAGTATTTTCCATCTAGTCGCTTCTCAGATTCAGTTCTCTCTTGCCCACCAAACATAGGGTTGAGCAGTATATTGCCCAAAACTTCAATGTCTGACTCTACTGCTCTTAAAGCAACATGATGTACAATGTTACCTCCAGAACTATCCCCAGCCAAGTATATATGAACTTTCGAGTCCTTACTTCGAAGCCATGAACTGGAATTAACCCAGTTAAGAGCAGCCCAACCATCATCATAAGCACATGGGTACCTGTTCTCGGGTGCACGGCGATAATTCACAGAGACCACAACAACCTTACAAATGCTCACTAGTCTGCGACATAGCGTGTCATATATAGCACTGTTTGCAGAGGAGTGAGCAAAGCTTCCGCCATGAAAAAAGATTATGACCGGGACAACCTCAGCAGTCACAGGCTTTTCAAGATCAGCAATGTTTAATTGAGGCTGTTCCCCATCAGCAGGACGATAGACCCGGCTAAGGAGGCTGGTACTACGGTCAATGATCACATCAAATGAGAAAACTCCCAGAACCGGCTTTGTATTAGCTGGTACTTTCCTATCAAGGAACTCTGCTAAGTGCCGGTTGAATGTACCATCAGGGCGGCGAAGAAGATTGTAAGCCAACTTGAAATTGGAGATGAGGACCCATGTGTTCAGAGGTACAACCATCTTTGCACAAAATGATGTAGAAAAAGGAAAAACAGAAAACGTCACAATTCAGGTTAAGATATTCACATGACAAAAAAAGTAAAGACACCTAGCTGAAACATTTCCTTATCAACTAATCATTAAAAGGAGGATCCGTCTGCCAAGAGTGGCAGTAGTACGTGCAACAGACTCCTCACCCTTTTTTTGGGAAACTATACGCAATGGATTCTGAAATCAGGAATAAAAGGAGTAGGAAAACCCTAGAAAACACAAAAGCAAGAAACCACTTCGATACATCTTCAAATCAAAATCATATTCTGCAAAAAAATATTGGCTAATGCTCAAATTTCCCGACCAAAAGCATAAGCTCAACACCAAAAATAAGCAAGAAACCACCCTGACAACTTGTTCTTCATATTCTCCTGAAAACCCAAAACTCCAAAAACAAAACTGAATCAACAAAACGAAAAGCTCTACTTCTTAAAAATATTATCACAAACCCATGACAACCAACAAAAAAAGTAATTACTAATCAAAGTGAAAAAAAAAATACCTTTTATTTAATATCAAAACTCCATAAACATTTGTCCTTCAACAAGACCAAAATCAGTGGGTAAAATCCAACTTTCAAGAGCAAAACCACAATCTCAGAAACCATATCTCCAAGCATCAATAAACTAATAATAAACAATAAAAATAAAACCCATTACTTATTTCAAATTCCCAAGTAAGACTTCCCCAGTCCCAAACTAAAAATAGCAAGCAAAAAGAAAAAATAAACGGAAATAAAAGTTCCGAAAACAACTTCTCTATTCTAGAAGCCAAATACCCACGAGAACCAAAATACGTAACAAACCCATCAAAAGCTTGCATATTTGAACTCATAGTCATCAAGAAAATGAACGACAAACAAGAAGTCGAAGCAATCCAAAATATGAACAAATCAAACAGAAATCCAGATAATACCTTGGACTCATTGAGGTTGACTTCATTACTCGCAGCCATCATAACCGGTCCTTCAGAGAAAAGTTTCAACAGCAAAACCGCAAAGAAACACTCCAATTAAAGATCCTTCCGAGGAAACAGAGAATACCCACTTTCACGAGCCCTCACATGTTCAAAACCAAACACAAGAAGCAAACCACACAAACCCTTGATCTTATTTCTACTACCTCTTCCTTGATCTTATTTCTACCACCTCTTCTTATTTCTACCAACTCATTATTCCAAAGCAAACAGCCCCTAATTAATCTCTGTCCTTTCTCCCCCTCTCTTTAAGATAATGTTAAATCTCAGTGCAATAAAACAGACACGGAGAGAGAGTGGGAAAGGAGCATTGAATGATAAGAATAGGGGCGCATGTTAGCAAACATGTAAAGACAAATGCTAACGTACGACGGTGGCAATGCGGACGAGAGAGACGACAAAGTGAGCGGCCGAAAGAGAACTGTGGCGCGGGACCCACCTATCTAAACTATAATTATTTTTTATTCTGTGATTTTTTTTTTTCCCCATTTTAGAGTTTTTGTATTTATGTATGATTTATGACGCAATAAATATCTTTCAAGAAAAAGAAACGTTTTTCTTTTCTTTCTCTGTGTTTTCNTACCTCTTCCTTGATCTTATTTCTACCACCTCTTCTTATTTCTACCAACTCATTATTCCAAAGCAAACAGCCCCTAATTAATCTCTGTCCTTTCTCCCCCTCTCTTTAAGATAATGTTAAATCTCAGTGCAATAAAACAGACACGGAGAGAGAGTGGGAAAGGAGCATTGAATGATAAGAATAGGGGCGCATGTTAGCAAACATGTAAAGACAAATGCTAACGTACGACGGTGGCAATGCGGACGAGAGAGACGACAAAGTGAGCGGCCGAAAGAGAACTGTGGCGCGGGACCCACCTATCTAAACTATAATTATTTTTTATTCTGTGATTTTTTTTTTCCCCATTTTAGAGTTTTTGTATTTATGTATGATTTATGACGCAATAAATATCTTTCAAGAAAAAGAAACGTTTTTCTTTTCTTTCTCTGTGTTTTCGGGAACGGAGGGACAAAACAGGGGCTTTCCGTGCGTGCGGCAGACGACAGAGCACGTGAGGACAAACGGATTCCGTCAGAATCTCGTGGGAGCTATATCAAATGACTTTTATACCCTTGTTTGTAGCTTGAATCTACGAAAGTGCCTTTGAAAGAGAGAGGCAGTCTTGTCTGTACTTATTGTTTTGTAATGTAACTAAGCAAACTTATGCTTTTGGCTTTTGGAATGTCCATAAAAGATCTCAAAATCTGTTCCATCACCTAACCATTTCTTTTTCTTTTATTCTTTTTTTCTTTTTTTTTTGTATATTTTTTTAACAAATTATATGGACATAAAAACACTTCCAAGGGCCTTTTTTTAATATTTAATTTTCATGGAAAATTATAACTAATTTTCAAATATATCATTTCTCTTAAAATATAAGTTGAAGATGAAAATTCAGTCACTAATGATCAATCATTCCTCATTTCAGTCCTTAAAAAAGGTTTTGATACCAAAAAAATAATGCATGAATTCTCAAATTGGAGTGACAAATAAAGTGTCAAAATTAATAATTCGAAATTCATGCTGTAAAAGAAGTGCATATGAGACTTTACCTTTAACTTTGACAACGGTTATATTGCTTTTGGCATACAAACTTTAGTGAAACTATAAGGGAAGGATATAGCTCTTCTCAATGGTCCCCTTTGATGTTAAAAAATAATCTCGGATAATCCTAGTAGGAGATGCGTCCCATAGTTAAGTAAGAGATATTTGCATTTTTAGGATGGGTGACCTCTGAAGAAGTATTCATGTTTATCATTATTTTTCACCTTTTTTTTATTATTTTTTATTATTATTCAATATTTTATCTTTATTTTTTCATTATTATTCACAGAATATTTAAAATCATCTCATTATCTAAACATAACTTAACTCAAACTATCTCACTGCTATTTATAAATTATTTTATCTCATCTCACTCTCAAATTTACCCTAATTTGTGTTCTTTTACGCTTGATCTAGACTTCAAATACAAATTTTACAAAATTATAATAGGAGCATAAATCTAAAAATAGGGGTCTAAAATTTTTTTTCATAATATATTCTAAAATAATTTTAGAATCCAGATAATTTAATTTAATTTCCTGAAAAATAAAAAAGATGAAAAAAGGGAGAGGAGTCAAAGATGCCAGGCTTGCCAGCCAATCCTATGAGCTGGGGCCATTAATATTATATTTTCACCAATATCACTCGCTTTTGTTATTATCAACGATACGGAACTAACCACTCAATTATTATCATTCGTACGCGCCTTTGCTTGCTCTAAAAACTTCTTTCTTCTCATTGTTTTGAGAATAAACTCAATAAATATATTATCTAACTCGTCGAGCATTTATATATAGTTTAGGACTCTTTTATAATTATTTTATAATTTATTTTAAATCAATTAATATAATTATGATACTTTATTAAAAAATAATTTTAATTTTATAGAAATACCATTCATTTTAAGTAGAATAGTAAAATAGTTATAGACTAATTACAAAACAAGCTCGAGTTCAGCTCCAAACTTATCTTGAATTTTTGGACCATCCAAGCTCGTGTCGACTGCTCAATTGAGCATATGGTTCTAATCAATTCGTTTACCAATTTATACGAGATTGTTTTGTTTGTAAACATTATCGAAGTCAAATGAGATTTATACTAATATGTTTCATTTAACAATCAAGTTTGATTTTGTGTTCATAAATGGCCTATTTAATAATCAAATTAAATTAAGTCTAAACTTAACCAAATTGATTTTTTTATTTTTTAATGAAAATTTGACTTCATTTATTTATCATATAAAAGTTACATTCATGATGTGATACATATAAAGAAATTCCTATATCACAAACTAAATACTACATTTAGAGCTCCACTAGTACACAAATTCATTTGTGTCTAGTATAGTCTTAACTATTGTTATAGTTCTTTACAAACAAACTGTCTAAAAGACAATACTTTGTCTCAAACAGAGACTCATACCACACCCTCCATGTGAGGAGAGGAATTAACCTTTACGGACAAAACGTCTAAAAGATGACCACTTTTTTTTAACTAAAAAAAAAAAGAAACAACAATGAAAGCAGAAAGATAGATGTGAAAATGATGAATTACCGTTTAGATCTATTCCAGTAGACATTGAATCAACCATAAAAGTCAGATCTGAATGATCTGATCTGGAAATCCGCCACTATCTATCCAGTCTTTTGTATATTTATCACCCGACTTTTCATGAAGTGAGGATGTGCTTTTTGGTGATTTTGTTAGAAATTGACGTTGTTGCTCTTCAATTATGGTGAAGAGAACTTGATTTACTCTAGTTCGTTATTGAATTTATTCTCAAACGTTTACCAATTTATTATTGTCTAGTTTCACTTGTTTGGGGGCACCTCCTTGGATAGGTGATCCTACCTATATCTCTTTCTGCTAAAGTTACCCTTACCATTGCTCAAGTATTAGTAAAGGATTCCAATATTTGGATATCTATATGTGCATAAATAGTTCAAATCTAGCCTAAACTTCATTAACTAGACGACTAAAATTCTTCGATCGCTCGTGACAGTTAAACAAACAAGTTATGTCATATTTCACCACCATAATTCATTTAGTAAATCAATTGTGTTGAATTGACTTGAACAAAATTCATTTTAATTCTTAAGTTTTTTTTTAATATAAATAGATTGAATTAATACAGATATTCATTTGACCCGATCAATAAAATATACGCAAAATTTTTAAAATAAATATTATTGAAATCAAATTAAAAAAAAAAGAAAAAAAAGTGTCTAGATAGCACCAACGTTTGACTAATTTACTAATAATCTCCAATTAAGTGGAATCTATTTTGAAACAAACCCGATTGTAATAATGTCTTGCTCAAACATATTATTACATAGAAAGAGCGCAAAGAACACATCACTTGTATAGGAATATTTGTCTCCTTCCATATTGTTGACGTGTTATAATTTAATTTGCAATAAGACTTTCAAATTAAAATTTTTGACAAATCAAATTTGTCATTTTATCATTATAGAAGGTGTATTTTTTGCATCGATTTTTAAATATATTTTTATTTTTTTATATAAATTGATTGAGTAATACTACTTATCATTTCAATTATCATCATTTTATAATATAATATTAAATAATTGAAAACTATTTATTATATTTCACTTGTAAATTTATTATTTAATGTTATGTGAAAAAATTATAAAATTTATTTATTTATTTATTTATTTTTATTTTTTGAGATAATGGTATTTGAAATTGGAGGGAGAGGAGGTTTTGTAACGATGACACGTGTTTAAAAAATAAGGTTCCTGATAAGACAGAAAATGGTCCCCAATGATTCCATAAGAGCCCAGGGCTTATGAATTATGATCATTGGCAAACAGTCTTCAAAGTTTCAAACTCACACAATGCCATAAGTCCTGAATCAGTGGGACCCACCAATAGGTAACGTCTTTCATATTGCCACGTTTTCACTTGTCCGCCCTATATCTCCATCTCACGGGTGCCTATATAGTATGTAGCCATGTACGATGGCTAGACCCTTTTTTTTTTTTTTTAAAACAAATACAAAATAAAAAAACCGAAATTAGTGATTTTCGATTATACTCGAAATTAGTGATTTTTTCAATTAAAGAAAAAATATATTCATCATCTCAATTTTCATTATCCTTTTATCATTCCATGATGTGGCATTAGATGATAGGTTTATAAATGAAATATAATAAATAATCTCTAATTATCTAATGTCACATCATAGGATGATGAGAGGATGATAGAAGTTAGGATGATGAGTAGCATTAGTCTTTGTTAAATTTTTTCAAATATATGTAAAATATATATATGAGAAATTCTATATAAAAGCCTTGTACCACACACATCCACCTAATCAACGTGCGATTTGTTATTTTTATCATTCTATATTAATACTTAAATATGTGTGTTTAAATAAAAATGTAAAAATGACAAATCGCATGTTAATTAAATAGATGTATATGGTATAAGACTTCTTTGTAACATTTTCTCCCTCTCTCTCTCTCTTTCTCTCTATATATAGAAAAATGCTAGTGTATTTTATTTTTATTTTTTCTTAATGATTAAAAATATAAAAAAAATATTAAAAAAAAAATTTAAATACACAAGCGGTAACCATTGAGCAGCCCACTAACATCACCTATATAGATATATGTATGTTTATATATATATATTGGGCCAGGCAGACGGGTNGTATATTTTTTTAACAAATTATATGGACATAAAAACACTTCCAAGGGCCTTTTTTTAATATTTAATTTTCATGAAAAATTATAACTAATTTTCAAATATATCATTTCTCTTAAAATATAAGTTGAAGATGAAAATTCAGTCACTAATGATCAATCATTCCTCATTTCAGTCCTTAAAAAAGGTTTTGATACCAAAAAAAGAATGCATGAATTCTCAAATTGGAGTGACAAATAAAGTGTCAAAATTAATAATTCGAAATTCATGCTGTAAAAGAAGTGCATATGAGACTTTACCTTTAACTTTGACAACGGTTATATTGCTTTTGGCATACAAACTTTAGTGAAACTATAAGGGAAGGATATAGCTCTTCTCAATGGTCCCCTTTGATGTTAAAAAATAATCTCGGATAATCCTAGTAGGAGATGCGTCCCATAGTTAAGTAAGAGATATTTGCATTTTTAGGACGGGTGACCTCCGAAGAAGTATTCATGTTTATCATTATTTTTCACGTGTTTTTTATTATTTTTTACTATTATTCAATATTTTATCGTTATTTCTTCATTATTATTTACCGAATATCTAAAATTATCTCATTATTCAAACACAACCTAACTCAAACTATCTCACTGTCATTTATAAATTATCTTATCTCATCTCACTCTCAAATTTACCTTAATTTGTGTTCTTTTACTCTTGATCCTAGAGTTCAAATACAAATTTTACAAAATTATAACAGGAGCATAAATCTAAAAATAGGGGTCTAAAATTTTTTTTCATAATATATTCAAAAATAATTTTAGAATCCAGATAATTTAATTTGATTTCCTGAAAAAAAAAAAAAAAAGATGAAAAAAGGGAGAGGAGTCAAAGATGCCAGGCTTGCCAGCCAATCCTGTGAGCTGGGGCCATTAATATTATATTTTCACCAATATCACTCGCTTTTGTTATTATCAACGATACGGAACTAACCACTCAATTATTATCATTCGTACGCGCCTTTGCTTGCTCTAAAAACTTCTTTCTTCTCATTGTTTTGAGAATAAACTCAATAAATATATTATCTAACTCGTCGAGCATTTATATATAGTTTAGGACTCTTTTATAATTATTTTACAATTTATTTTAAATCAATTAATATAATTATGATACTTTATTAAAAAATAATTTTAATTTTATAGAAATACCGTTCATTTTAAGTAGAATAGTAAAATAGTTATAGACTAATTACAAAACAAGCTCGAGTTTAGCTCCAAACTTATCTTGAATTTTTGGACTATCCAAGCTCGTGTCGAGTGCTCAATTGAGCATATGGTTCTAATCAATTCGTTTACCAATTTATACGAGATTGTTTTGTTTGTAAACATTATCGAAGTCAAATGAGATTTATACTAATATGTTTCATTTAACAATCAAGTTTGATTTTGTGTCCATAAATGGCCTGTTTAATAATCAAATTAAATTAAGTCTAAACTTAACCAAATTGATTTTTTCATTTTTTAATGAAAATTTGACTTCATTTATTTATCATATAAAAGTTACATTCATGACGGGATACATATAAAGAAATTCCCGGATCACAAACTAAATACTGCATTTGAAGCTCCACCAGTACACAAATTCATTTGTATTTGGTATAGTCTTAATTACTGTTGTAGTTCTTTACAGACAAACCGTTTAAAAGACAACACTTTGCCTCAAATAAAGACTCATACCACACTCTCCATAGGAAAAGAGGAATTAACCTTTACGGACAAAATGTCTAAGAGATGACCACTTTTTTTTAACTAAAAAATAAAGAAACAACAATGAAAGCAGAAAGATAGATGTGAAAATGATAAATTACCATTTAGATCTATTCCAATAGACATTGAATCAGCCATAAAAGTCAGATCTGAATGATTTGATTCGGTAATACGCCACTATCTATCCAGTCTTTTGTATATTTATCGCCCTAATTTTCATGGAGTGAGGATGTGCTTTTTGGAGATTTTGTTAGAAATTGATGTTGTAGCTCTTCAATTATGGTGAAGAGAACTTGATTTACTCTAGTTCGTTGTTGAATTTATTCTCAAACGTTTACCAATTTATTATTGTCTAGTTTCACTTGTTTGGGGGCACCTCCTTGGATAGGTGATCCTACCTATATCTCTTTCTGCTAAAGTTACCCTTACCATTGCTCAAGTATTAGTAAAGGATTCCAATATTTGGATATGGATATGTGCATAAATGGTTCAAATCTAGCCTAAACTTCATTAACTAGACGACTAAAATTCTTCGATCGCTCGTGACAGTTAAACAAACAAGTTATGTCATATTTCACCACCATAATTCATTTAGTAAATCAATTGTGTTGAATTGACTTGAACAAAATTCATTTTAATTCTTAAGTTTTTTTTTAATATAAATAGATTGAATTGATATAGATATTCATTTGACCCGATCAATAAAATATACGCAAAATTTTTAAAATAAATATTATTGAAATCAAATTAAAAAAAAAAAAATTGTCTAGATAGCACCAACGTTTGACTAATTTACTAATAATCTCCAATAAAGTGGAATCTATTTTGAAACAAACCCGATTGTAATAATGTCTTGCTCAAACATATTATTACATAGAAAGAGCGCAAAGAACACATCACTTGTATAGGAATATTTGTCTCTTTCCATATTGTTGACGTGTTATAATTTAATTTGCAATAAGACTTTCAAATTAAAATTTTTGACAAATCAAATTTGTCATTTTATCATTATAGAAGGTGTATTTTTTGCATCGATTTTTAAATATATTTTTATTTTTTATATAAATTGATTGAGTAATACTACTTATCATTTCAATTATCATCATTTTATAATATAATATTAAATAATTGAAAATTATTTATTATATTTCACTTGTAAATTTATTATTTAATGTTATGTGAAAAAATTATAAAAAATTATTTATTTATTTATTTATTTTTATTTTTTGAGATAATGGTATTTGAAATTGGAGGGAGAGGAGGTTTTGTAACGATGACACGTGTTTAAAAAATAAGGTTCCTGATAAGACAGAAAATGGTCCCCAATGATTCCATAAGAGCCCAGGGCTTATGAATTATGATCATTGGCAAACAGTCTTCAAAGTTTCAAACTCACACAATGCCATAAGTCCTGAATCAGTGGGACCCACCAATAGGTAACGTCTTTCATATTGCCACGTTTTCACTTGTCCGCCCTATATCTCCATCTCACGGGTGCCTATATAGTATGTAGCCATGTACGATGGCTAGACCCTTTTTTTTTTAAAAAAACAAATACAAAATAAAAAAACCGAAATTAGTGATTTTCGATTATACTCGATATTATATTTGGAAATGCTCATATTTACTAGCGAGATCTAATATCTTTTTGGCATTTGCATTCCGAAAAATATGATTCTTGGGAATCTATACTTTTGAGAATGTGACTAAATCTAGGTTGGAAAATTATTGAGAATATAATGATATTTAGGGATGTACTTGCCTTTAGCGAGCGGACAACCAGAGCCCCGCCTCCGCATGGGCGGATTGGCCTTCAAGCCATCCGCCAAAATGCCTAAGGTTGGATTGGCCCTCGAGCCATTTGCCCATCATCCAAATTTCAACCGTTTGATGCACGATACGAGAGAGAGAGAGAGAGAGGAAAACTGTGGCCAAGGGAAAGGTTAAAGATTCATAACCTAGAACAAAACAATGCTGTTTTAGAGAGTTTTTAACTCCTAAAACGATATCAATTTGTTAAAGAAAAAATATATTCATCATCTCAATTTTCATTATCCTTTTATCATTCCATGATGTGGCATTAGATGATAGGTTCATAAATGAAATATAATAAATAATCTCTAATTATCTAATGTCACATCATAGGATGATGAGAGGATGATAGAAGTTAGGATGATGAGTAGCATTAGTCTTTGTTAAATTTTTTCAAATATATGTAAAATATATATATGAGAAATTCTATATAAAAGTCTTGTACCACACACATCCACCTAATCAACGTGCGATTTGTTATTTTTATCATTCTATATTAATACTTAAATATGTGTGTTTAAATAAAAATGTAAAAATGACAAATCGCATGTTAATTAAATAGATGTATTTGGTATAAGACTTCTTTATAACATTTTCTCCCTCTCTCTCTCTCTTTCTCTCTATATATAGAAAAATGCTAGTGTATTTTATTTTTATTTTTTCTTAATGATTAAAAATATTTAAAAAATATTGAAAAAAAAATTTAAATACACAAGCGGTAACCATTGAGCAGCCCACTAACATCACCTATATAGATATATGTATGTTTATATATATATATTGGGCCAGGCAGACGGGTGAAACCCAACTGACCCCAACATCCAACACCCAGCAATTTACATGGGCGGACGCCTGCCGTATGCGAGCACGGCAGGCGGATGCCACTGACAGGGATTGGCAGGCCGGGTACGGGCACCCAAACCCTGGCCTAATGATTTTTACTACAATATAACACTCGTATGTTTGGTTTACTCATAATAATCCTCAAGGAATAATTTGTTCTAAACTGTATAATGTATTTTTGAGATATTTTTTTTATATTCTTTACTTCAACAAGTAAAAATAAAATAATAAATCAATTACTAATATGGATTTTTTGATCAAATATCAGCATAAAAGTTCATTAAATCGAATGGTGTTCAACAAATACCAACATCCAAACGATATCCCAAAAGGTTCATGAAAAAAATCAAAAAACCATAGACTAAAGACCAATATCATCTATATTATAACAATATATAATAGACTCATCCATGCATCTAAGAGAAATCGAATCACATAATTATATTTGAGGTCATAGAAAAATAATCTTATGTGTATTAGCCATTAGTAATTCTTATGTTTTGACACTTTATGAGAAATTTTATTTGCAGTCTCCTAATAGGGACCTGCCCGCACATGCCTTATTTGGATGAAACGAGTTGTTTCATTTAAGGCTAGATGGACAAACGCATGATGTCGTTCCCTAACCCTCTTCCTCCTCAGACTAAAATGTTTCCTCTTTCTCCCTTCACTTTTTTTCTATTTTCTTGTTGATGATCAAAATACAATATTTGTGTTGCATTATGAAATTTGTGGTACGGTTTGCAAATTTTTTTTGTATCTTCAATTTTTTCTCCTTTCCTGTTGATGATCGGAATACAACATTTCTTTGGATTATGAAATTAAACTTACACTCATCTTATAAACATCACTTCACAGCCTGAAATCTAGCAAGAGGAGCCTTTATTTAGAAGGTATGAAAGGATGGATGCCTTGCTAGGAGTAGATATCCTTCCTTTTTATCGTGGCATGAGAAAACAGCGACATCATGATATACATGTCCACTTGATAACAAATAATAATAATAATAAATAAATTAAATAATAAATGAAAGTACAAAGCTAGAAAACAAAATTAACATAGGAACATTAGCCTTTGTATGAAAAGGTTTCCATCTTATCTTTTTTTTTAAATATTATTTAAATGTAAATATTTTTAAATTAATTATTAAAATGTTTTTAAATAAAAAATAATTTAATTTTTTTAAATTTTCAACTAAAAATAATATTAAAAATAATATTTTAATAATATTTTAACTTATAATATATTTTTTTTAACTTTTTCTCTATACTTTTCTAAAATCATATAAAATAATTTAAAATATCTCACTACTATTAACAAATTATTTTATTACTATTTACAAAAAAATAATTCCACACTCACATAAGATTCTTTTTGAGAAGAGTAAAGATAGTATGCCGCCCCAAGTGTACCGCCCAAGTGTACTGCTTGGGCAAATTTTTTTTTTTTTTTACTTAGTGATTAAGGAAGTGATTTTAAATGTATTGATGTATTTTTTTTATTTTTTAAATGTATTTAAATAAGTTAAAAAAATGTGAAAAAAAAAAAGAAAAAAAAGATAGTGGTTTTACGCTGGGCGGTATGCCCAGCGGTCAAAATGGGGCGGCATTCTGCCGCACCCTTTTGAGAATCGGTTTTGATGTTTTTGTTTTAAATTTTCTTTCTTAGTAATGAAAAATAATAAATTTTAAATAATATTATAAATTTTATTTTTATAAAATATGTAGGGATATGAAAAATAAATTTTAAACAAATAATAACTTGTCGGTAGTCATAGTCGTGTTAGCACGACTTTTTATAAAATTATCATCCCTACTCACTTTACAAACTTGTCCTTATTTCGGCTGTAGTGGGTGCACCTCGTCATCTATGCTGTCTCATGCAAAGGTGGCTGTGTTTGTGCCACGCTATCCACCTCTTTTTGAGAATTCTTTTTCACTCCAAAGAATATTCCCCATGCACTTCCAAAACGTAATTCCATCTTATCCTTAAAAAAAAAAAAAAAAAATAATAAATTCAATAATCATCTTGTTAATTTATAAATTAGGAAAATAAAATTTAAAAAATAAAATTAAAATAATTCCATTTTTATAAAAATAATATAATTTTATAAAAACAATCCTAAATTTAAAATATACATACTTAAATCATTATTAATAAATTTTTACCCATTGTCAGAGTGAAGTAGGCCAATTAAAAAGTGTTATCTTTTTGTTTGAAAGAAAAGGAGGGTTACAGAGTACGGGTAATGAAGGAAAGCAGCAGTAGGCATCTTCTTCTCAGGTCACTGTCAATGAACATCAGTGTCAAAGGGCTTCTACGTTTGGGGGGGAACTTTATTTTTAATAATAATAAGAATAATATTATTGAGCACAGTGGGGCTTTGGAAGCAATATTGCAGTGGCGTTAGGTCAACAAGTAGGAACAGTTTTTGGATTCTTCGTGTGCATATTATCATCCACATGAGTCTCTCCTTCCAACTAAAGAAACAAAATCTCTCTCTCTCTCTCTCTCTCAAAAACTTCCTTAATTGTGTTGTATGGACCAAATTTCAACACCTCCCCATCCTTTCCCCTTTGGCTTTCTTTTCCTTTTGGCTTTTTCTGCAGTTTTGGTTCTCCCAGCTCGCCCCCACCTCTCCAGTCTCCCTCCCTCTCATATATAGCTGCATGCATGGCCTCCCTCCTAGTTTAGTTTCACATTCCTGTGTCTGCTTTGAAAAGAGTTCTATTTTGGGCGACACTTTTATTCATAAATGATGCTATATAGAAGCGGTACTTGGAGTTTCAATGCTTGCATAATTTGTAGAGTATTCATGATGATGTTTGGCCTCTTGAAGTTGAGTCTTCGAGTATTCGTTGCCATATTTAGTTTTAAAATGTTTTTTTTATAACATTATGAATTGGCTGCTTTGCTCCAATTCACCATTAAAATCTTGCATGTGCACATTATTTTGATTTTTGATATCTATCATTATTAGTATTGAATGTGGTTAATTACTTGGTTTATGAATTCAATTAAAATTTTATATCCGCGTAATTAACACAAAATACATACTTACGGCCTTCAGGTGTTGAATATGAGTTTAAGGTCCCGTTTGGATAGTAAAAATGTTTCATCTCATCATTATTTTATTTTCAAAATTTTACATTGAATATAATAAATAGAATAATGCTAGACACCACAATCTTATTATATTTTAATCATATTAAATAGTATGTGGCATATTTATTATTATTAGATAATAAAGAAGCGTGCAACAAATAATCATTTAATGATGATAAATATGCCACATCTTACTTATTAGGATGAAAGTGAGATGGTAGTATGATGTATAGAATTTTCCTAATAAACAATTCAATTTTTTCGAATTTTAAAATAATAAAAATAGTAAAAAATGATATTATAATAATATTTTATTTAACTTTCAATTAAATTCATCTCATCTCAATTCAATTCATTGTGTAAACGACACCTAAATATTGCTTAATTAAACAATTTATAATTTCAAGTCTACCCATCACAATTGCATTGTGCTAGAAATAGAATAACTAGATTTATGTCAAGAGTTCAAAATCTTATTCCCAAAATAATTTTCTTTGAACCATCTCTAAGGTTCGTGTGATGAAAGATTACACATTTCCAAAGGACCGACAGGCAAAGGAGTCCTGATCAATATCGCTGTCAAGAGAATTTAAAAAAAAAAAAAAAAAGATTAAATAATTGTCTTCCCTACCTTTCTTGATGGCTTACCTAAAAGTATGGACTATAGATAATTTTTTTTTTAAAAATGCATTTTTTTAATTATTAAAACATGGAATATTGCATGTGTTCTATAATCTTGATTAATGAACAGGGAATCACTTATTAAATAATCAATCAAAGAACCTTAATCTGACCAATAAAGATCTGGCTGACAATATGGCTTGGGTTTTCAATAATAAATTATATATTTTATAACCAAAAAAAAAAATTGATTTTAATAAATTAATTATGTCCAATGAAAGCAGCATGGACATATGGAAACACTGCCATCAAATGTGGGGTACACTTTTAACATATGCTACTTATGTTAATTAAATAATTATGTCATTCATCATGTTTGGATTTGTATGGAAAAAAAAAAAACAATGGTTCAACTTTTGTCGGGAAAAAAATGGCATATTGAAATGAGTTTAGTTACATACAGTCATTTTTATGTATTTCTTATGCAGTACTCCACTAATATGATTGGTCAAAATAATTATTTTATATTAAAAAAATGACACAATCAATCACATTAATAAAATACATAAAAAAATACATAAAAGTAATTCTACATAAAATTTTTGTATTATAATTTAGGGTGAGCAAAAACTTCATTAAGAGGGCCCAAGCTCCCATTTTCCAACAAAAGATCCTAATGAGAATGTTGTTGACAATAAATTGAAAGAGAATAGAAACCGGGAAATTGGAAGCTAGTTGATGGGCCATTTTCGTTTTTCTTTTTTCTTTTTCTTTTTTTCAAGCTTTAGGAATATAATGAACTACTAAGTGCATAGTTGCTGGATCTCACTAACAGAGGGGAGGAGTTTTGGAATAGTTTGATTGATTTGACAAAGGAACTCAACCTTTCCAGAATCTTCTACACGGGCCCAAAGTATGGCCCATTATTATTACCATTATTAGTATCTGTTGTGACATCAAGTGTAGGGATGGAGAAACAGTACCAGGTTTCAGTTCAGCCATTCTTTTCTTTTGCTCTTTATATATATTCTAGCAGTGTCTAACGTGCAAAGCACGTTTGCCACATTTGCGGAAGAAAAAATAATTCTTCAAAATAATGTGCCAAAATAATAAATAAAGTATAATTCCTTATGTGCAGTACAAAGGCTTGAATAATTAGGGATGATTTGGATTTATAAACCAGTTCCACCAAGTACCACCACTTAGTTTTTCTCACTCCGTGGATCACTTCCATGAAACCCACCACCCGTAACTCCTCTCTAGTTTCACGCACGCAGTCCCTCTACACGCACATGTTTCTCCTCATAGCGCTGTCGTTAGCCACCCCCACGCCACCGCACCACCACCAGCCGAAGCCCCATTTCTTCTCATGTGCTTTCTCTTCATAGGATCCAAAATCCACCGCCGCAGGACCACCACGAGGCTGCCGTATGCCACTTGTAGCAGTCACGACGCAGCTCCCTTACTCTCTTGTGTGTGATTTTGTGATCTGTTAAATTTTGTGATTTGTTGTGTGATAAATTTGTGATTTGTTGTTGGTGATTTTGTGATCAATTTCGTTCTGATGATGTATAGAGGGATATAAGTGGAAGGAAATTCTGAAGATGTATTGAGAGATATAAGTGGAAGAAAAAAAAAATGTCAAACAAATTTACTATTCATTACTGATCATTGGGTTATAGACACTTTTAAGTTAAGGGGGATATATATAATTGTTTTTCATTCATATGCTGACCCCCACCAATAAAGGAAAGTAAATGCAATATTGAAAGAAATTTATAAATTGAAGTGGTTTTATATAATACGTCAAACTTATTTTACAAAAAAAAAAAAAAAAAACTTTAAACCATTCAACTTACCATTTTACCCAAAATCCCAGTGGTACAAAAAGTGTATTGGTTTTTTGGAGATTTGCTGAGTGTGTCCTATTTTTTAAGAGCCCAATGTGTTGGGGCAATGGTATGCCGAATAAATGGAGCTCATCCTATTCATGAGGTGGTGGAGCTTGGGGGCCTTGTTTAGGGTAAGGCAGGCTCCTCGATCATGGTCTTTATTTATGATATCCAGATATTTTGGGCCATAGCTTTGGGCCATCCTTAAAGCCCTCAATTGTTGTTTTTTTTCCATATGTTCAAACTCATTTACTATAAAAAAAAAATCTAAGAGCCTTATTTGTAAAGTAAAACATATATTTAGTGCGATACTTTCAAGAAGTATTGGGCCTGTTTAGATGCTAAGAGTAGTTTAGATCATTTGTAAGGGTGTGTTTGGATACATAAACTCATCTCATCTTATCTCATTTATCTCATTATTACAATTTTTTCAAATTCTCATACAAAAATATAATAAACAATTTAATCTTTTCAAAATTTAAAATGAAAATAATGCTAAAAAATTATATGTAACAATATTTTATTCAACTTTTAATAAAACATCTTATCTCATTTGAACTCTCTATCCAAATCCACCCTAAAAACAGTAAAATAATTTGTAAATAATAATGAAATAAATAGTTTGAAAACAGTTGTACTTCCAAACAGCCCCTAAATCTCATTTTTTATATATAATAATTATCAAGTTTCAGTTGAGTGAATTATAAAATAATTATATTTATAATTTCCAATAATTTAATTGAAATCTAACACAAATATTTATGTGATTTTATAAATCACAATAAATTGTTCTAAATTGTTCATTGAAAATCAATAACTCTATTGGTTAACAGGATTGTTTTATATTACATAAATCTCCATTTTTATCCACTAAATT
Source organism: Pterocarya stenoptera (assembly GCA_003123785.1). Taxonomy (NCBI): domain Eukaryota; kingdom Viridiplantae; phylum Streptophyta; class Magnoliopsida; order Fagales; family Juglandaceae; genus Pterocarya; species Pterocarya stenoptera. The sequence continues at coordinate 166,264 of QEOT01006404.1, read as the reverse complement.
ATTTTTTTTACATTTATTTTTAATTCTTTCAAGCGTTTGCCCAATAGAGGTTAGCTATAATTTTAGGGAAAGATTGGATAGTAAGTTGCGATAAGATAATTGAGATAAAAGTTGAAAGTTGAATAAAATATTATTAGAATATTATTTTTTGATAATATTATTATTTTAAAATTTGAAAAAGTTGAATTGTGTATTATATTTTGAATGAAAATTGAAAAAATTATAATAATTAAATAAGACTTTTGTATCTAAACCGGGCCAAAAGAGATATTTAAAAAATATTTTTCTTCATTTAGGACTTGTTCTTTTTAATAATAATGATCTATATATTATATTTGATATCTATAAAAAATGGCCAAAAAAGAAAAAAAAGACTACGAAAATCACTTGACAAGTACCGACGTCGTTTTAACATCACTGACTGATTCGAAACAGCCGCGAAAACGAAAAAACCAAAAAGTAAAACTAATTAAAAAAAAGAGCGGGCGCCACGTTGGCAATCCGCGTGAATGCACTCTCCACCAATTAACTCTTACTCTCACCGCCTATATAAACACAACCTCCATTTCTTAAGGAGGCACTGCCTTTCTTGCCATCCACCAACAAAGAGAAGAAAATCGCATAGGCGCTAGGGTTAGGGTTTTCTGTGGTCTCTCTCTTTTACTACTTCATCCGGTTTTCGATTATTCACCAGTGAGATGAGTTCGACGGGAGCTGCTGGTGGTGCGTCTACCAAGGGCGGTAGGGGCAAGCCGAAGGCCTCGAAGTCTGTGTCCAGGTCGCATAAGGCTGGTCTTCAGTTCCCGGTGGGGAGGATCGCTAGATTTCTCAAGGCTGGCAAGTACGCCGAGCGTGTTGGTGCCGGAGCTCCCGTCTACCTCTCGGCTGTGCTCGAGTACCTCGCTGCTGAGGTTCGTTTCCTCGCATTTTGGTTTGGGATTTGGGTTTAGTTTGGTTTGATTTTGAATGATGGACTGAAATTGCGGTTTTTTTATTTTTTATTTTAAAACTGAGTGGTTGGTTTCTTTCGTGCAATATCTAAGGGCTTAGTTTGGTTTGGTCTTGATTTATGTAGTTCTGATTTGGTGGTTTTCTTGGTGATCGGATTTTGTATTTCTGGCATAGGAATTGAATTTTTATTTTGATTAATTAGGTTTAGTATCGACGGTTAACAAGGAATTAGGGGCTTATGCTTTTTTTGTATGGTGGGTTTGAATTCTTCTTAAGTGTTCATGTTTGGATTAACATGATCAATTTTAAAACGAAATTTTACTTGATCTTTGTCATTGGGTCAGATTTCGATCGGTTGAGAAAAAAGATATTTACTTTTTGTCTGTGGGTCATCGATCTTGTTATGGTTTCTTTCATTTTATGTCATCTGTTGAATCAGATTTGTAAAAGAAGAGTTTCCTGTTTTAATTTTCCGGACTGTCAACTCATCTCCATCTTTTTCCTATGCAATTATTTTATTTGGTTTGAAATTGACAGGACTATTATTCTGTCATGGTTGTATAAACAGGTGTTGGAGCTTGCTGGGAACGCAGCGAGAGACAACAAGAAGAACCGAATTGTGCCGAGGCACATCCAGCTTGCTGTGAGGAATGACGAGGAGCTGAGCAAGCTATTGGGGTCTGTGACCATTGCCAATGGAGGTGTTTTACCCAACATCCACCAGACTCTTCTGCCGAAGAAGGTTGGCAAAGGCAAGGGCGATATTGGATCTGCTTCTCAGGAGTTCTAAGCACGTTCAAGTGTCCTCGTTTCACAGTGTGTAATATATACCTGCTTTGCAATTTTTGTACCCGAGTTGTTGGGATTTTTTGTTATTGTTAATGAAATCAATCAAATTAGCTTTTTGATGAAGTTCCTTTGAGGCTTTCTAAATTTTTTTTTGGCTCAGTTCCTCTTTTTCTCATCCTTGTCAACCAAAGAGTGTATTTGAGAGAGTTAAAAACATAAATGACACTCCACTTAGATATCCAGATCCAATTTAGTGTGAGACTATGTTTCAGAGCATAGTATATAATTAACAATTCCAAATTTTAGCGTACGGTATATTTCAAAGTTTAGTATATGTGGGACTATATTTCAGCTTAGCGACATGGATATTGCCTCGAGTTTAGCCTTTGATAATCCTAAAAACTTAGAGCTTAAGCTTATTATTCATAAAGGGTTCAGAAAATGGGAGTTGGCATCTGCTGGATAACACGATGGAAACTAACTCGTGGAGAATGAAGCACTGGGAGGTGTGGCAACTGATCAGTATCTTTTTATACGGAATTGCTGAGGGAGGCCTTGCTGACAATGAAGCCATGACATAGTTTTGTGTGCAAAGAGAGGAAGAGAGCCATGCACATGTTATTTAGTGAGTTTCTCTGTCAATCGTGGAACAGTCAGTAATGGTACACTTGTTTCATGCCGAAGAAAACGGATTTCTCAAGTTGGATTCTGTACTGAATTAGCAAAAGCTGAACTTGTAGAAACCATGTCCATAGAAAAATCAGTAAGGTCATGCATTGGCATTATAGAGCACACCATAGATGTTTCAGACATCTGACTGCAACAGTGTTATTAATGTGGATGCTCGGGAACTCAAGCTCCATTAACATTTTTCCGATTGTCATCTTGGATTGTGAAATTTTGTTATACAGAAGAACTCAGAAAGTAGAAATTCCATACTAATTCTTTGAAAATTTTTGGGGATTCTATGTTGTGAATGATCGTGCATCCACCTATGTTGTACTGAGAGTTATATTCTAATTCTGTTAGCAATAAAAAATATGGCTTTAGGACCATCATGTTATAGAAGTTATTGCAGTTTCAGACTACTGAATTATGTTATTATGGGATAATATTCATCCTTCCATAACGTCATTTGTTCAAATATTTGTATTTTTCATTCAGCCTTGGATTTTCTAGGTTTGGAAGTTTAAACACTTGTTTTTAGCAGGAGGAGCCACTGAGCCCAACCTGTTTTCCTCTGGATTAAGGGATGATCTTAGTTTTTAATATGATACACATAGATGTTTGCCTCCCCCAAAACACACCTAATATTACTGCAAATTACCACATATAATTTTAGAAGCATGAAGCTTATTTTTGTGAGAAGATAACAAAGAAACAACCTACTAAAGAGAGGGCTTATATATAAAGCTCATTAAAGTTAATTCTCTAATAATTCAAAAAAGAAAAATTCATTACACATCAGTATTTTCATAATTAAATATTTTTTTAATGAATTAGAATGATTTTATCAAGATTAGTAACAAGGCAAAGCCCAAGAATACAGGAAGTATATAAATATTGAACTTAGTTACAAGTTAGGAACTAGAAAATGAAATAAGAAAATCATGGACACTAAAACTAGTTTTATTAAAGACAATAACCGAAGCCCTTTGAATTTGAAATAAGGTATTAGAGAAAAAAACGTTTAGGTTTATACACTGAGTGTTCTTTATCTTTAAAGTATCGACCATTTATCTCAACCCAAATACACCATATAAAGCTTATCTCAACCCAAATACACCATATAAAGCATAAAATGATCCTATTCTAAATAGTGGCAATTTGCAAATTACTCCTTAAACTTCTCCAACAGGCAACAAAATCCACCACCATTTTAGTTACGTTTGGGTAGTGAGTTATTCTTAGGTGTTCTGTGAATAGTAGTAAAAAAATAATGATAGAATATTGAATAGTAATGAAAAGTAGATAAAAAATAATAAAAAAATAATAAATAGTAGTCTAGTTGTAAGGGGGACCTTCTAAGAAAAGGATCCGAGTCCAAGTCACGGAGACCTTGGGCCACTTGAGGGGAGAACTGAAGCAGGTGAAGGGCCTAGACCGAGAAGCCCAACCGAGCCCATGACTTAGCTATCGGCCCCAAAGATTTGTTCCTCATGCCCGGCCCGACATCAAGAAGTACTCCCTGGGACCCAGCAAAACGCTTGATTCCACGAGATGAGCATGTGGCAGACAAACGATCGTGGGATGTGAGCAGTGGGGCCTTCCATAGTGGGGGACAATTCGATTTTAAAGAAGAAGACCTATCATGCACCCAATGGATTGATAAAGCGGCCCTGGGATAGTGAAATGATAACTTCCACAACGATACCCCCTGGCAGCAGGACTTCAGCTAGGTATAAATGATAGCCTTCCAACCAGGCAGAAGGGAGACTAGACTCATCTTACATTTCTCTTCTACATTTGTATCCTTCATTTTCAAGATCTTCACTAACTTTAGCATCGATGTGACCTTAGGTGCTATTGAGGCACCCTTATCAACTTTGTTGCAAGTCCAACTCATTTGGAACCGTGACGAGACCCAAGTAGTGAAACATGACCTCAACACAGGTATTATGATATATTCTCAATACCCAAACTAGTTAATTATTCCAATCCTATTAATTGCCCAAGTTTTTATAATATTTAATTATAAAAGCCTAGACAGAAATTTATAGTATTATTATTCCAGCATGTCATAAAATATGATTGTGATTAGTTTTTTATAAAAAAATAATATATTTTATTTCAAAAATCATAATACGAAAGAGGATAGAATTAAAGATAAATAAAAATCGAAAGTAAATTATTATGACGGAAGACATGTCGCAGACATTTTTACTCGTGGCGTGAAGAGTTGGGAAGTCAACAGTAAAGGACATAAACTTGCGACTTCCACGAACAAAAAACTCAACCCCAACGCCAAAACCAGAGGAGCAAGCCTTTGGTCCTTGAGAAACATCTCGCTTCCTTCTTGTTCAGTGATCCAAAATTTTGAATTTTTACATTAATCGTCTCAGAGATGGCGGTGCAGTGGGTTCTGCTCTGCCACGGCCTGGTGACGCTGTTAGTGGTGATATCCTTTCTCTGCGGTCAGTGGCCTATCTTTCAGGGGACTTTCATCGAACGCATCCACTACTTCCTCACCTTCGGCGCCTACGATTACTTCCTGTACTCCCTCCCTCCCTCTTAGTCTTCTTCGGGATCTGCTTCGTCGCTATGCCCTAATTTGTCACTTTGCTTTTGCATTTTGTAGGCGGTTCGTTGGGGTTGTGTTTGGCTCCAAGGGGACCAATGCGATGCTCTCCGTGGAGTATTTCTGCTGCGACCGACCCAATCCTATATTACAGGTTTGGTAAACGAAATTCTATTAGTTCTATGGCCACTATATGAGAGTTTGCCAAAGGCCCCGGGTTAGTCGGGACACTGTTCCGGACACCCGGTGCCAATAAAAAAAAACTATATGAGAGTTCATCGTCTTTTATTGGTTGGGATTAGAGTGATTATAAATTTCTTCTTGAGAGAGTGAAATTGGGAAAGAATTGGGTTTTGATGGAAATTGAATGATGGTCGGGGAAGTGAGATTATTTTTTCTCGTCAAAATGTTTAGGCGTTTGGACGATGAATCACGGAAATGGGAAGAAAATTCCTTTTATTTAATTCTTTAATTTTGTTAACAGTAGTATCAAAATTTTGATTTTTATAAAGGGGTTTTGATGATGGAGGGAGGTTCCATTTCGATACCTCAAGAGACGGCCAATGGCTGGAATGGGCTTGGTAGTTGTTATAGAATGGGGTAAAAGAATATGTATATAGATGTGCACTCACCGAAGCTCAATTGTTATATCATGTCACTTGCGGATTTGTAAAAACTTGTGCTTACTAATGATCCAGTGTAGAAAATACTGTTTCTTTTCTTTCCCAGTTAGAATTAATCTTTCAGTTATTTTTACTGTTTTGTTGCAGATCATATATCTCGCAATAATTGGAGGAACCTATTACTTTATTGCAAATTCTTCCTTTGAATATATTCCTGGCTATTATCTAAGTGGAGTTCACAGGTATATATATGTTAAGGAGTCTGTAACTTATTGCTAGTATGGGTAGTGGAGTATTCAATATTCTATTATTATTTTTTCACTACTATTCACAGAATATCTGAAATCAATTCACTGCCCAAACGCAACAGTCTCTGGCTCTTTTATTTTAGTTTATTTTAGCACAATTTCATTTTGAGTTTTCTTATTCAATTCATGTCCTTGCAGGTACACAGGCTTGTTGGCTGTTGGTGTCGGTGTTCTGCTCTTTCTATTGACTAGCTTTTCTGATCCAGGAACTGTGAAGGCAGATAATGTTTCAAAATATATCTCTGCCTATCCATACGACGATATTATTTATTCCGAGAAAGAATGTTCAACTTGCAAAATTCCCAAGTGAGTTTATCACCCTTTTCTTGTTGGTGATGAAGTTTCTCTGGAATTTAACTTGCACTGACCTTTTCATTTTTTCTATTTCTTTGGCTCAGACCTGCCAGGTCCAAGCACTGCAGCGTTTGTGATCGCTGTGTTGCTCGCTTTGATCATCATTGTGGATGGATGGTTGAATTCTCAAATCTTCTCTCTTTTATAAATTGATGTTCTATGTGGTGTTTGTTAAAAATATTTCAATTGTTACAGAATAACTGTATAGGGGAGAGAAACACTCGCTACTTTATGGCTTTTCTTTTGTGGTGAGTACTGCATGATTTTGTGTCGTTTAACTATTTGGTTTTGCAATTTATTCTAAATCAATGAATGAGCAGTGTCTTTGATGGTATCAACACTATTGGATATGTGTATCAGTATACTGTTTCTGTTTGTTCTTACTTTGCTTATTTAACTTTTTGTGATCTATTTATGTAATCTGTTTTTTAGTGATTTTGCAGGCATTTTCTTCTCTGCGTATATGGCACAGTTACCATTGGGTTGGTTCTTGCTGGACAATTAAAAGAATTAAGAGTTACTTATATTTTAACTGGTAAATTGATATTTGTTTGAGACGTCTTCTAGTTAATGGTTTAGTTACATTTGAGTCTAAATGTAATATCCATTCCTCTATTTCTTGTTGCAGTCTATTATGGCATTGACAATTCTTTTCGTAGCTTAGCTCCACATGTTGTACAGGTGACTGCTTTCTTTATTTTGCTTCTTTGTCATCCAAAGATTTCTTTTTGTCCATTTTTTTGTGTGGCAAATTAAGAATAAGTCTAGAAGCTTATCAGTTTCTGATTTATTTTCTGATAATAGGTGAATAATTAGTTCTTTTCAATGTTGAAGTCCCATAGTTGGACCATTTATGTTAGATTGCACATTTCTAATTCTGTGTGGGGTATGGGCTATAACAAATGTCTATTTACCTAATAGTTTTCTTGTGTGACGCAGTGGTTGTTGGCCTCCTACAATACTCAAATACTTCTGATGGTGTTTCTGGCAATAGTTTCACTGCTATTGGCAGGTTTCTTTGGCTACCATGCCAACCTATGCCTCACAAATACCACGACGAATGAGGTTTATTTTCCCTTCTCTGACTTTGCTGACACAATTTTTCATCTTTTCTCTTCATAATCTACAGTGAGGAAAAGATGTTTGGGAAAGCTCATTACATTGAATTGCTGCATCAGGATGACTTTCTGAATTTTTCTCCTTTTAATTTTGTTGGTTTCTTTTGGTGGGAGAAGAGAGGGTTTGGTTTATGGTATCGGTGCTTCAAATGGTTGCAGGCTTGCAGCTTTTGTGGTACATGTAATTCTCTAAATGCTGATGATACAGTGAAAACAACTGCTTGATCTCTGAAGTACATCACCTCACATTTCTGATAATGAAATTTCTATATAAAACAATATTAGTTGGCAACTTGGATGCTTGAGATATGCGTCATTCTGTTAAATTTAATGAGTATCAGCTTGCTTATGGAAGTAACTTAGAAAGAAAGATTCTTTGAACAATTGGCTTCCACTGAAATCAAGGTTGCCTTTGTTGAGTGGTATCTCTCTCTCAAAACCTAGACATACTGGGTTCCTTTTGCTTTTGAGTCTTTGACCATTATCTTAGAGAATATTGAGGCCATATCTATTTTGTGAAGTCAGAGGAGCTTCCCTCGTTAAAAATTATTTAGTCCTTTTCCTCATTTGCCATCTGCAGTTTCTTTTAGATTTTCTAGTTTATAATGGCTAATGGTCCTGTGCTATTATGCGCGTGGTGATTCATACTGTATCTTGTTTTTCTTTTATGAAACTAATATATTATCATTTAGCTGCATTGCAACCGTACTGCTTTGGGTTCATTACTAGAACCCTGAAAATTAATGTGCTATGTGGATTTTTTCACACAGACTTTTAAGTGGCAAGATTACTTAAGCTGGCAGAGGAAGCTAAATGAAGCAAAGGCAAGTGCTGCTGCCCTCAAAGCTAGTGTCAGTGGGATGAGAAGCGAAGGAAATCCTCCAAAGAGCAAATGGAGTGCCTTTTTCCGAAAATCGCCGCTAGAAGATATTCAGGTTGTTAAAAATAACATATACGATAAAGGATTCTTCCAAAACCTTCTGGAGATCGTCTTTCCCCCATCGCTGAGATCCTCGGTTTTGCAAACAAAATCAAAGTCTGGCTGAAATTTCCATTAAAACTCTGTTGCTTTTGATAACATCAAATGGAGCTGGTTGTTTGATAACATGTTCCTGCAATTTTTGGTCCTTAGATGACCAGCCAGGGTGCTCCGGGAAAGGATTGTGTGAATCAGATCAGAACATTTTACATTTACCATAATTGCTGTAATTTGAGGCTATGTTACATTATGCTGGGACAATAGATTGCTCTGGATATGGTGAAATATTATTAAACAGGGCACACCGCATTTTGTAAAAGTTACATTTGGATAATCTGAAATAGGTCTTTCTTTCCTTTTCTTCCTTTCCTTTTTGAGAACCCATCTCATCCCATTCCAAGGTATTTCATCTCATCTCTTTCTCAAATATCACTTAAACACAAATACTTTAATTTTTTCATTTAACCATTACAACTAGGGCTGGGCTCCGACTCCGATTGGAGTTGCAGGAGTCGGAACGTCAGAGCCACACAGAGAGAGAATCTACCAAACATTCATCTAAAATCCAATCAAATCCACCAAACATTCATCCAAAATCCAAACAAATCCAACAAACATTCACTGATTAGCAACCAAACCCACAATCTTAACAAAAAAATAGAAAAAGAAAAAAAATCATAGTAACAGAGACTAGATCGAAGATTGTGGTGCCTACTTTGGTACAATAGAGCATGAGATCAGAGATTGTGGTGCTTCGTCCTCAAGGGAATGGTTGAAAAGCACAACCATGGCAGTAGAGACAGACACTTTAATTAAAACGGCATCATTTTATAAAAACAGAAAGTTTAATGAAATCAGTCTATATGGGGGCTAGAACGCAGGACTAAGTAATTGCAAAACACTGTCAACTGTTAGGCCGCTCAAATGGTTTACACTTATATTCCAATTCTAATATATTTACTTTATATATAGGAGTCAGAATTCGGAGCTCTGGCATTGGCTCTGACTCCAACTCTGACATTTTTTCCTAGAATTACTCCGACTCTGATTCTGAATTCTGATTTTTCTGACTCAGTCAGAGTTGGAGTCGGAGTGGACGTCGGACGGAGTCGGAGCTGACGAAGGTTTTGCACACCCCTAAATATAACTTCCCCAAATTTTCAAATAAAACATAAAAAACAATTCAAAATTTTTAAATTTCCAAACAAAACTTATATTAAAAACATTATATTATAACAATATTTTAATTTTATAATATTTTTATTCAATTTTTTTCTCGTATTTTTCAAAATCCAATAAAACATTTTATTCAAACTATTTTACTACTATTAAGATGTTTCTCATTTTATCTCATTCCCCATAGGAGTTCTAATTCCATTATTTTATGTTTCATAAATATCAGTCCAGTGATAAAAGTAGAAAATTGTTTTGTTTTGGACTCGAGTCCTCCATGGCCGTTGGAGCAAATATTGTTTGTGTGACTGTCTTGAGGGTGTACAATTTCGTAAGTAGGAAAAATCAAACTAAAATTAAGGAATACATGGTTATGTACTGTTCTTGTAAGAATAGTTCTTAATTGAAAAAGTCTTAATAGAATTATTCCTTAAAGAGTTTTAATGAAAGAATGTGAATTAAAAATACTTAAAATGAGAAGAATAAATGCTCCAAAATATTTGAGATGGTCTGTTTTTGCAGTCTATTTGGAGGATTGTTGATCGAGTAGGTGGTGGGCAAATTACCAAAAGGCTGAGGTAGCGGCAGCGGCCCTGGATTTGGGTAGCCTGAGGTGATTAAGTGAAATATCAACCCACATCTTTGGATGGAGGGAGCACAATGCTAGAGGTAGTTTTGAACATAGGGGATGGAGGAGCTTTGCAATGACTGAAATACTTAATTAAATTGTTTTGAACTAAATAGATACTGTCTATTTTCTTTTATTTTTATTAGGTTACTATTATTTCAAATGAAATAGAAAGAATCCTATTCCATATAAATATATATATAAATATATATCATATCTATCATATATATCAAGAGGATCTTCTTGAACAATCACCATTACGTCTTTATTAATAAAAAATTAGTTTTTAACATCAAAATATTTAAATATAAACTAAACAAACGAGCATACACGTTGCTTTCACCTAGTGTGTGTGTGTGTATATATATATATATATACCATTTTGGTAAATGTAGTTAGCCAGACGTTTGGGCTACATGTAGAGGGCGTGGCTTGATATCTCTACGCCGCATGTACCTCAAAAACTGTCCTGGTAGCTCTTCCAAAAGAGCCTGTACCACAGATATCCGCCCACCTGCCCACACCACAATTCACTTTCTTAGTTCAACGCAAACCAAACTGATGATACTAACGTCAAAGTAGAACTGGTTTTGGGCTCCTTTTACTTATTTTTCACTTTTCTTTCACCAAGGCGAGCTGGAATGAGTTATTTTGAAAACAATACTAACCCAGAGAAACTTCTGAATGCGAAGTTACAGTCAGTTGATGATTTAGAGGTGACATGAAAGGCTTTGTATGGACAAACACAGTCAGTGCGTACTTACCATGCACATCTCGCATTGAAACAAACTGTACGATGTCATGCGTAGCAACACGACCTGTAGAGCTCTCTAATCGTTGTCCATTATCGGCATCAAGAACCTGCCAAAAACTAAGTGAGATAGCAGACTGATTCAAGGTGAAACTCTAAAGATAATTTACTGAAGATCTGGGATACTAATAATTCATTCACAGGAGTGTTAGAGGAGGTTTTTAAATTAGAAAACAAAGGTTTACCTCCATTTGTCCAAAATCTGCACCTCCCACCCCCACTATAAGAATTGATAGAGGAAGATCAGATGCCTTCACCAATGCGTCTTTTGTTTCTTGAAGGTCGGTAAGGACTCCATCCTAGAAAAGGCGGCAATTTATAAATTAATGGATGAGGGATTGATCGAAAGAGACATAAAATAAAGTCAAAATTCTATTTACCGTAATAATGAGCAAGACGAAATACTTGTTGCTATTGTACGAGAGAGACTGGCCTGCAGTTTGAGCAGCCGTGTTAATCACTTGGCCAAATAAAGTTGGTCCTGCCAAAGCTACATTATGTAGAGCACTTGCGTAAGCAGTCATGATCCCCTCAACACCTTCGACCTATTAATAATAAAAGAAGCTGACTGTTACTTAAAAGTACGAAAATGCAGTTTTCCTAAGTATATGAACATGTTGCATTGTGTAGCTACGAGCACTCCCAATGGCTTTTGTAAAACCCGACTTTTTGTAAAATTTAAAGGTAATAGCTTAGAATACACCTCCAATGGATTATGTATTTCAACACTATTATTGAGTTTGCTACAGTATCTCCTCTACATTTAGTTGGATACTGTAGACAAATGTATAAGTTTTTTATTCATTTTTTCTCCCTCTATGCTTTCTACTTCTTTCTTCTCAAGATCGGTTCTGCTCTTCAACCCAAAAGGAGGCAACGGTTGCGAAGTGCCAAAAAACAACACAGCTCAAGCATCTAATTCCTGAGGTAAAATCCTAAGCTCAAACTTCTCCCTTTTCGAGTGTTTTTTTCTTGGACTGGTCTGATATTTAGGGTAGATATTGGATTTTCGAGCATTATTTTTTTCTTGGGTAGATGAAATCTCTTATCTATCAATTTTAATAAATTTAAATTTTGGTTTAGTTTATAAAATTGAGTTAAATTAAAATAAAACATAATTATCACATTGTATATGGGGATATATTGCAAATAAGGATATCATTAGTAGTTAGAGAAAATATTTGAAATGAATAAAAAATATTAAAAAGTATAATATTTAAATGATATAAAGAAAAAATAAATAAGCTGATATATGACGTATTGTAAAAGTTAGTATGTAAAATAGAAAAAGTGGATTTTGATAATGTATTTTAAAGGATAAGATAAAGAATCCATTAGGAGTACTTTATGCCTACTAATCCTAAAATACAAAGGGTAATGATAGACTTACAATCCTATTACCACCACTTTACTACTTTTAGTGTATTTGTTTTTTTTTAAAAAATTTTCTTTTAAGTATTTTTTTTAATTTTTAATGATATTTTTTTAATATCTTTAATCATTAAAAATTTAAAAAATATACAATTTCACTAACAGTCATTTTCTTAGCTGCTAAGTAAAAGAAAAATTTAAAAATTAAAAAGAGCAGCAAAAGGGTGGTAAGGCTATCATTATTCAAATACAAATAACTTATTTTCAGTGTGCAACTTATGGTGGTATCATTTTCATTACATACACAATCATTGGTCTCTCTTTTTTAATGGATTGGGAAGACTTTCTATAGGGTGTTTACTGTTTTTCAACTAATTTATTATAAGTTTTCTATTTGCTTAAAACTTACTGTGACATCCTATTCAAGACAATAAAAAATAATAGTAGGGAAGAAAAATGAGAAATATTTAAATTTAAGGACAAACAATGATGGTGTATCCTAGTTTTGGATGCTGAATTATCAAAAACTACAAAAAGTAATGATGAATAAAGGAAGCCACTATATGAGTTACTAAATTGTCCGTATCAAAATATGTCAAAAATTAGACTTCATTTCTCCAACAAAAAAAATTCCTGGGCTAACTATAAGATTGCAAGAAGATAAACAAGATACGTGATACTTGTTTGAAAACAGCTAGTATATCACATCAATGCTGATCAGAGACAATGCAGCAAATTAAGAATTATAAAATCAGCTCCTCTCACCTCAAAGCTGCCAGCACTTCCATTCAAGTTGAAACAATGCGAGATAGTGCCATCAGATGTTCTTCCTCCAAAGCCCCAAGCAGGAAAACGCTTATCAGAATCATAAAACTGAATGACCTCCCCAACATCTATTATAGCCTGCAAATAATTTAGTTAATCACGCAGAGTACAGTGACTTCACTGATCAATGATGATTTCTTTTTTAAATATATGTTAAATTTTGTTTTAGTTACAACATATATATATATATGTTATGTTAAAGATGGCTATTGATGTGAGCAACCAAATTGGATATTGAAAACAAGTCACTAGATCAAATTGAGTCATAACAGACAAAAGACAGCAATTTAGAAACACGTCTATGGACCAAATCAATGTAAATGAAAAATACACCTATACAAATTTCGGACTGAAACTAATACCCTCTTGAAAGCACCAGAGGATGCACAGCCTTACCTTCTGATATGAATTCAACCGGCCAGAAGGATCGATGTAGTGTAAAGAATCTGGATTCCGAGGATTTCCATTTGAGGCTGGAAAAAATAACTTAAATATTCAAATTATGAAAAGACATGCAGCAAAAGCCTTTATAACTAGAAAAAGAGAACCAAGAAATTTTTTTTATAAGTGAAAAACCAAACAAATTCAATTACCACAAGTATGCTAAATTATTCCTATAGAAATTCAAATAATATTTACCTGTAAAGTCAACAGCAACCATAAAGTTAAGCTCAAATCCACTAGAAATGTAATCAAGAAAGCTGTATTGTTCCTTCTCGCAAAATTGATCCACAAACAGCTGTCCCTTTAAAACCTATATTGACAATTTTTTTTACTGGTAAACAAATTTTTACTAATTAAGAATAGGCAAAAGCCCAAGTATACAGGACATATAAAAGAGCATTGCCTGTGCGTGCTAGTTTAGTGATAAAACCTATATTGAAAAATTATTGGACAGATGAGGATTTAAATAAAGGGATTAACATAAAATCTTTCAGCAGGAATGAATACGTACCTTCTCATGACCATGATGAGATGTTAAGGTAAGATTGGCACCGCTTCTACCTTTATGAAGTTTTTCCAGGTCTGCCACTGACTTCTGAAGCATACTGATGAGGTAAATTTAAATAAATGAATTTCTTTAGACCAGAGACTAAACCGCGATAACAAGNAGGATTAACATAAAATCTTTTATAAAATCTTTCAGCAGGAATGAATACGTACCTTCTCATGACCATGATGAGATGTTAAGGTAAGATTGGCACCGCTTCTACCTTTATGAAGTTTTTCCAGGTCTGCCACTGACTTCTGAAGCATACTGATGAGGTAAATTTAAATAAATGAATTTCTTTAGACCAGAGACTAAACCGCGATAACAAGCAAAAGGGAAAAAAAATCAACATGAATCTCTACATTCGATGACTTCCACCTACCCAATGAGCACATGATTGCCACTGCTGTTGAAATCAAAGCACTCGATAATTAATGGGTTATCCTGTATCAAGTCAAGCTTTATGTGCCATGTTCATCATCTTAATCACCAAAATAAAAGAACATACAATAATCTATGATCTGATGCAACCAAGAATCATAAGGTGACAAACTTACCTTACTTCCAAACTGCTGCATACTCAGGCATAGGGGCTTCCAAGTTGGATTTAAATTGTTGTTCACCACCTCAGTCTTGCATATTGGAATGGAGCCCCCACTCTCAACAATTCTAGATACTCTTAAAAATGGATCCTAGAATAAAATGACAAAATTTAAGAATGAAACGTAATCAGGAATATACATGCATAAGTGACACAAAAACCTTTTAAGGTATCTGCTTTGCAAATACATACACTTTTAGAAAATAGGTCCTTGTTATCCAAGTATGAACAACGTAATATCATCTCCACTGCACTCCTTGAAGCAACCAATTCCTCTGCATGGATTGTGAGTACCCCTGAGTTCCTCAAACCAGTATGCCCACTTTTGCCATGGAGATTTAGGGTTAAACTCCGACTTTGTTTTGTCACTATCTGCCATGTAAAAGAGAGAGAGTGAAGGGATATTGATGTTCATCTCATGATGAGCAAAACAACATAAAATAATTTAAGCCACTATTTGAAAATGGCAGCAGTTGGAAAGCATGTAATCTAATATAATAAAATATCTCTAAAGTAGGGAACTAGCTCACACAATGGTCTTTCTGCTGTTAAAATTTGTAAGGTGGAAATCCTATAATTAAATACTTTGCACTCAATTTACACTAGCTTAGTGAAAAAGCATTATGTATCCCAAGGTGATACCTCTGATAGAACACAAGTTCCCTCTCCAAGAAAATCTTGATCCTCCAATTTCAATGTCTGCAAGGCAAAAGGATACATATGCATACATACATATGTACATATGTACATACATACATACACAATTGGCATCAGATATCTGTTTATAATTGTTTATTAACTAACTTTGTTGCCATTTCAATGTTTATTAACATGTATCAACAAAAATACCGCTTAGCAGAATTGCAAAAGTATAGTGCGATCAACACACATTTTCTCAGAGAAACCAGTATACAATTCACACTTTACAATGTATAAGACTTTTACCTTGCAAATTGCAGTATTCAGCACTTAAGATTGGCAGAGATACTACCATAGTAACACTAGCATGTTGATCTTTTTTTGTTTATGGTATATATATATATATTTTGATAAGTTTGTTTATGGTATATTTCAGTACAACTTATAATTGAACAAACATAATCTATAGAATATGAATTGAAATGATAAATACTTTTTTCTTTGATTGATTAACAATAATTTTATTGATGGTAGAAAGTAGGCATAACCCATGTACATGGGAAATTGAAATAATAGATACTAAGCAGAAAGTATGATATACCTTCACGGGTACATTATAATATTCTGTATCAATATCATACACATGAAATCTGGATAAAAAAAGAAACGAGGGAATCATGAGTCTAAAGCAATCAAATTAAAATGGGACTTGGGGTAAACAAGATATATCTCCACAAAAATGAGCACTTAAAGGAAGTTGCAAAGCTTACACCAACGGCTGCATGATCTCGAACTGGAATGCAACTGTAACTTTTTTTATCCACGTGGGATTCAAGCTATTCAGTACAACTTCAGTGCGACCTAACTCGTCCAGTTTTCCATCTATTTTCTTAGCGTACACCACTGCCATTGGATCACTCTGAATAAAATAAAGTATATTTAGCTTAACTGAAAGTAAGTATGGCAAGCCTGATCAAAACATGAATGAATCTGATACAAGCACCTAAACAAACTTCCGTGAACTGACAAACTCAGGCATTTAGATATATAAGCACCTTTTATCAGAAACAACTAATATGGAGTAATTGTTTAGCTTGCTACATGTGTACTACTCATGGCACATGTAATTTTTACACTGCCTATAAAACAATGACAAGCACTCATAAACTTTATTTTTTTTATCAGCAAACAAGAATTTTATTGATGAGTAATAGGCAAAGCCCAAGTCCCTGTGTACTCATATACTAGAAGGAAAAACACTAAAAACAAATGTGGTGTAAGCTCAGTGTCCAGCAATTTTGAGCAAACAATACTTAAAACCAAACCAATGGAGTCATAGGTTTAGTCATCAAAAGGTAAAGCTAACAGAAGAAGCAAGAAAATCTCAAAATTTGAAATCCATTTCTTGTTTGAGAGTCTCCATGGAGGCATATAACCTCCTGAGTCCTGATCAACAAATCCTAGAGCTACCATTGCTCTAGGATCATCAATATGAAGTAACCATACAGTTATCATCCACATATATAGTATTCCAGCCCATTAGAAGAAAATGGTGAAAGTCACAAAACAGGAAGGCTAAACTCTAGTATATCTAAAATACCCCTTATATACAAATATCTATCTGAACAAAAGACTATTAAAAAGCATTAGCTAAAATATAAAGCAATGGACATGAGCTTGCATGCCCTTTTACATGTGAAAACTACACAGGTGATAGTCATCTCAAAACTTAGACCTAATCAATTCATAGAATTATGGGTGTTTAAGAAATATTATACCACACTTCTTGATAATACGATGTGAATTGGATCATAATTTCCAAACCTCTAATAATAGAATTTATTTTAATAAGCAAGTAAACTAAGAATATAAAATATAAAGGCAATGAAAGTGGACCATAGAGCACATAAAAATTCAGCAAAGGAAAAGTTGCAGCCCACACTAAACATCACTATCAAACATAAGGTTAAGAATACAAAGGAATAAGTACCTTTGAAGTTATGTCACGATCACGCAAGTTAAATGCGGCCAAAGATAACTGCAACATAGATTTGAATTAAACGAGTACATTTTGAGAAACCAAAATAAAGTTAACAGTACAGAACAAAATGAAAAGACAAACTTTGGATGGGACAGTATTATAGGAGATTTGGATCTTGGCAATTGTTATTCTATCTGCATGTGCTACTCTTTTGTTTGAAACCACTTTCTTTCATCTCCAATGGAAGGAATTCGTGCAGTTCTCCTATTTTTACAGAATATTAACCAGTCACAAGAGTTGTGAATTTCCCTGAAAAAACTAATGGAACGTGAAAGTGTTGACAACTGAAAATCTTAGAAGGAGAGGTATGTGCATGGCTGATTGGTGTGTCATGTGCAAGAAGGATGGGGAATCTGCTAATCACCTTTTTCTTCATTGTGAAGTGGCCAGGTTCTTGTGGAATGAAGTTTTGAATCGAACTGGTTTACTTTGGGTAATGCCCAAGGAAGTGGTAGATTTATTGGTAGGGTGGAAGGGTAGCAAGAATGCTGTTCATGTTTTGAAGATGATTCATTCTTGTCTCATGTGGTGCCTATGGCTTGAAAGGAATGGGAGATGCTTCGAAGACAAAGAACGTTCAGTAGGAGAACTTAGGGATTTTTTCTTTAGTACTTTGAGTTTGTGGGCTAAAATTTTTGTAATGGAAGATAATTTCCAGAATCTGTTTTAGTTTTCCTTTCGTTTTGGAAAGTAGTAGGTATTTCCTTTGTATACGTTCTGTGTACTTGGGCTTATGCCTATTTCTTGAGAATAAAATCTTTTATTACTTATTAAAAAAAATTATGAGTATTCAAACCTTAAATTTCATGACTTGGCTGTTATTTCTAACATAATGAGTGAAACAAATGGGGGAACAATAGCAGTCAACATTAGTAAGAAAAGACAAATAAAAGCATCTAGTGGTCCAGGATATGAGCAAAGGGATAACATTGGTCCATTCCAAATCCTCAACAACCAATAGATTCTAAAGTAGCATATTATCATATATTACAGACATAATTTGGAATCAATGGCTTTGT